>ML802808.1:2586-19227 GCA_009831015.1 Picea engelmannii
GATATATCTCTATTATATTATTGGATATCTGCGATATCTCTGTGCATTTCTTTATTATATCTTCGCTCTCATTTCGTGCCGAAAATAATCCAGATCAACTAAGAACTGTAGATCAAGTTCCTTCTTATGTTCGGTCATGGAGTGTGCTTTGAAATGATATGCCTCCCTTATACCTAAAAATTGATCTTATAGGTGAAACAAAAATGATCAACAACTTATAGTGTTATAACCCTACCTACTTACTTGTGTAATAAATGGTGAACAAAGTAAAATTATTAAACATTCATGGAAAGGAATGGAAAAGGATTTATTTATATACAGGGTAAGAAGCTTCATAGTATTTAGTATTGCAAGAAGTTATTGAGGAACCGCCCATTTACAGGATCCCCAAACAACTCTCTATCTAGTTGATCCAATCCACATGTATTGTTATCTTGAGTGGCAACAACCTGAAAGGGTCCAAGCTAGAGATTGTCAAATTTTCCATGCTTCTCATTAGCTTCCCTTTTGGAATCCCACTTTAGAATGAGGTAATATGTCATGAATTATCTTTCTTTGGTTATCTTTTCAAAAAATTCTTTCATTCTTGCTTGTTGAGCCTGAGACTTTATCGACACATGTTCTCTTATTTGTTGACCTTCAATTAGTTGGTTGATTCTTCTCTACATATCATCTGATTATTCCTCCTCATCTTGAAGTAACTTCATCACATGAAGGTTATGTTGGATAGGTAAAACTACTTCCAATCCATACACCAACTAAAAATGAGAACTGCTTATAGACCTTTTCATGCTTACCTTGTCTTCTCAAACTACATATTTCAGGTGAGAATCCCATGCTTTTTATTTTTATTTTGGGACAACATTTTCTTGATAATCTTGACGAGATTCGTATTGGAGGACTCAACCAATCCATTACCTTGTGGATACTAAGTAGTAGAGTTCCCAAGCTCTATGTTATATTTTTAACAAAATTGAATCACCTTGGATGAGTTGAAAGCTTGGGCATTATTAGTGATGATCTTTCTTGGGCATCCAAATCCAACCAAAATGTTCTCCTCAAGGAATTTGATCATGACTATGTCAGTTGATGCCCTTGTGGGGATTATTTATACCCGCTTAGTGAAATAATTTGTGGTTGTTAGAATCCACTTATTTTTCCCACTTGAATTTGGATTGATTTCACCAATGAAGTCCAATCCCCATTGTTGAAAAATGTGTCTCTGCTTTGACATGTCTGAGTGGGAGGGGTTACAAGTTTTACATTTTTGCAAACATTTGACATTCTACATAGGCTTTGACCATGCAATTAACATCATAAAATAATGAGGGCTAGTAATAACCAACCCTAAGGATATTTTATGCAATGGCTCTCCAAGCATGGTGAACCCCACATATCCTTTTGTGAAATTCAGTGACAATGCCTTCGATTTCTTCTTCATCGAGGCAATAAAAAAATCCATCCCGGGTATTTCCAAAACAATTTTTCTTCAAGAATGCAATGCTTCACAACATTGAGTTTAATGGATCCAGCCTTAGCTTTGTCATATGTTGGTGGACAACTTAATTTCTGTAGGTAAAAAATCACATCATTGTACCAATCAGATTAAGAAAATTTAGGGCTTAATTTATAATACGGTTCTTTTGTTTCATTTCTTTCAGGTTTTGTTTCCATAATTCTTGTTGAAAATAATTCATGTCCAAATCCCTACAATTAGATTCATCTAGAAGTATGGTAATTCCTTTTCCTTTTATCAATTTTGTGGGTTTTATCTATAAGTCATACTCCCGGAGTTTGGCAATCCATTTGTGTCTTCTCCCTTCACTATTAGGATGTGTAATGATATATTTTATTGTACTAGTGGGTACATAGGCCAATATCTTAGAGTGCAGTATATAATATCTAAATGATTTTAGCTCCTTAACCATGAAATATGCTTATTTCTCTAAGCTAGTATATCTCAATTCAACATATCTTAAATATCTACTAAAGAAATATATGTGATGCTTCGATTTTCTTCATTTTTTTGTAACAACACAACAAATATGGTATGTTCTGAAGAAAAAGAGATGATGAATAAATCCTTATCATATTTTGGGATAACAAGGACTGGATATTCCCACAATGCCACTTTGATATGTTGAAAGGATTATTTATCTTCAGCAGTTTGTTTCACTTCATGGTCTTTCTTTAACATGTAAATGATATGCTTTACCATTTCAGCAAAATTTGGGACAAACCTTCTCAGAAAATTGTTTTTTCTCTGAAGGGATTGTATTTATTTATTGTTCCTAGGTAGGGTGATTTGTTTGATGGAATATACCTTCTCTGCATCTATGTTTACCCATTCTTTGGATACTATATGTCCCAATAGTTTTCCTTATTTCATAGCAAAATAAGACTTCCTAGGGTTTAAAGACAAGCCAAATTTCGTGCACTTGAAAAAGGATTTCTTTAAATGCTTGATGCAATCCTCATATGTATTTGAGAATACAATCATTTCATCAAGGTATATAACAATGGATCTATATTTTCTTCCCACAAAATCTATGTTCATATCTCTTTGGAATGTGGCTCTTGCATTTATCAATCCAAAATAAATTTTTATCATACATGAAAGTCCCTCGTGGAGTTGTGAAGGATGTATTTTCCCTAGCTTCAAGATGCATTTCTTCTTGGTTGTATCCTAAGAAACCATCCATCATGGATATTATGTTCCCCCCCACTACTTTCTACAGTATGTGATTCATCTTGGGAAAAGGGTAGTTATCCTTTAGTGAGAATTTATTTAAATTCCTAAAATCCACACAAAGCCTTATTTCTCCACTCTTTTTCGTGTCTGGAACCAAATTTTATACCCATTTAGAATACCTGATGGGAATTATGATATGAGAAACTACTAAATTCCTCACCTCCTTCTCAATGGTAGGTTGTGTTGTCTACTATAGTTTTTTTTATTGCAATAGAGAAAAGCCTAGGAACCTCAAAAGATAATAGTTTGTTTTTTGGTTGGTGGATCGGGTTAACTTGGATTAGAATATCAAAATCAAGGACAATTATTCAACTCATATACTACATCCCATGGATTCAAGCAAAATGAATTCAATATGTCAGAAAGTTCGCTTATGTTGACAAACCATTGGTCGAAACTGTTGGTTGTCATTGATGTCAACCCTTGGAGAGTGATATTGTAGATTGATGTCAACCCTTAGTGATTCATATTGTA
The DNA here is from genome assembly GCA_009831015.1 of Picea engelmannii. Lineage (NCBI taxonomy): Eukaryota > Viridiplantae > Streptophyta > Pinopsida > Pinales > Pinaceae > Picea > Picea engelmannii. The sequence continues at coordinate 5,813 of ML802808.1, forward strand.
GATTGATGTCAACCCTTATTGATTGATGTCAACCCTTGAAGAAGTCCGATAGTGAATTTATGTAGCACAAAGGCATGGGTAAGGGACCCAAGTCTGTTTGAGTTATAAAGTCATGAAGATCAATGAAGTTACATGTAATACTATTCTAGATGGATAGTATATGTCATGCCATTTTCGGTGATATGTGGAACATTACATAACTCCTCATAGTTAGATATTTATGGCCATATGAAGTTGGAGAACCCTCATGAGTTATATAGAAGCCCTAGAAGGTCAAAGAAGTCAATTATTCTAGAATATCCTATAAGAAGTGTAATAGTCAAATTTATGGTAACTAGGAGTTAATCATGGGTATAGTTTTTGCATTAAGAAAATAATTAAAAATAAATTAGTTGCAACAAGAAGTTGTGAGTTTGATAATTATCGTAAAGTAGTTGTGATGACAAGAATGAATAGTCAAAGTGGTTGAACAAGAAATAAATTAAATAATAAAGTGGTTGCACAAGAAGTTAGTTAAGGGAAAATAAGTTATGAATGGACCAATTATAGAAAAGTTAGTTGCACCAAGAAGTTGTGAGTAAAGTTAAATTATTTAAATAATAAAGTAGTCAAAATGGTTGCAAAGAGAAATTGTTTAAATAATAAAGTGGTTGCAACAAGAAGTAGTGATTTTACTATTTATAGATAAGTCAAAATGGTTTCAATAAGAAAATAATTAAAATAATTTAGTTGCGACTAGAAGTGGAGAATTTACTATTTGTAGCAAAGTGAGTTAGAAGTGGACAAGTGGTTAGAAGTGGGTTATCCCTAAAATAAGAAAAGTGGGTTAAGTTGGTTAGAAGGTAACCCCTTGAAGAAGCTACACGGAAGTATAAATAAGAGAGAAATGATCTCCCATTAGCACCTATTGAATATAATTGAATATTTATTTTGTGAAAGGTTATTTGGGCAAGTATTATTGATAGAGAAAAAGTGTGGCAGGAAAAGTGCGACAGAAAAATCGCGGCAGGAAAAGTGCGATAGAAAAATCGCAGAAGAAAAGGTGTGGAAAAAAAATCATGGTAGAAAAATTGCGGCAAAAGATTTTCAATAGTAGAATCGCGACAACAAAACCGCAACAACACAATTCTACAAGAAGAAAAAGGTATGGTTTTCATATGTGTAGTGTTGAATCTATGAATATGGTTGAGGGTTTTCCTTGTAAATCTATTGGATGTGCTCTTGGAATTTTAGGGCTTGTTGTAGAGTTGATCCGAGGAAAATATAGTGAAGTTTAATATTGGTTCATGTTTGAGGGATTTTGGTTGAGGTATGTTGCTGAAGTTATTCATACAGATAGAGTTTGTATAACAATGAGGTTATGGCACATGGTTGATGTGAGTATTTATGGTATTTGATTTATGGAGAGTGTGGTGCATTGCTAAACGTATCTTCTTGGTTATCTTTGTGTATGTTATTGGTATATGGTAGAGTTATATGATTGGGTACATGGATGAGATACATACTTGAAGGACATGGTGATCTTGATACATCTTGTTGAGGCATAGTTTGGTTTGTTGTTGATACATGATTGGTACATATTGTTGGTTATCTTTGTATAGTGTTGATGTACATGATTGATGTACATTGTTGACACATGGTTTGAGTGATATTCTAGTGATTTTGGGTAGGAGATATAGTTATTAGATCTGATATATTGAGGAGAGTATTGGTACATGTTGTTGGTGTATTTAGTTTTGGTGGTACAGGAAGGACACATATATAGGTTGGTTAAAAGATAGTGGCATAGGTTAATTATAGGTCAGTGGAACATATTGGTATAGGTTTACAACAATATATCTCACAGTGACAGTGTGACAATGGTTCCATCATTCTACTTATATTTCAGGGTGGTTGGCCGAGGCAATTATAGTTGGTTGTAGCCACCTTCCGATTGTAGTTGTAGAACATAGGGGGTTGTAGCCTCCTTCTGGTTGTAGCTAGAGAATTGGGGAGTTGGAGCTTCCCTCAGGTTGTAGCCTGAGAAACTAGGGGGTTGGAGACTCCTTCCAAGTGTAGCTAGCCAACTTCCAGTAGTGCATTTGAATTTTCATGTATGGAGGTTGCTACCAGAACACGAAAATTCCAGTAGCAACTTCCTTTGCAAATATGCTAATTTTTCTACTATACATTTAGAAGTTCACCATATTAAAGGTTTTGAGAAGACATGAGTCTTGGTGGAGTTTGCATAAAATTGGTGAAAATTCAAAAACAAATTGTCAGGGAAAATTTTAGTGCTAACATTGGCTCCAATTGGGGATAGTGCTCTCTCTGCGAGGCACTAAGAATCTGAAGATAACAATTCCTTTTCCATTGAACCTATTCTGAAAAATATTTTTCTCTGAGATCATCACCATTCATCTCATACTACAACCAAAACATACTACAAACCAAACTATTGAGTAAACTAAAAATAGAATTTATAGTCCCTTTTCTCCATTAGGATATGAAGTATTTATTGATCTACTCTACTGTAAACCAAATTCTCAAAATGCAAGCTTATTTGTGTACATGATAATTTAACCAAATCAACTATTCTTCTCAAGTATATGAAAACTCCCAATACAACCATGCAAGTAGTAGATTGATGAAATGAAGTTATTGTTTGTAACTATATAAGAAATTGCAAGAAGAATAAAACATCTACAACAATATTTTCATGGGGAGCTTATACTCATAAATTTAAATTGGTAGCATGCCAAATTTTTCTACATTTGAAATCTTGAAAATAGAAGACTCCATCCAAGCTGTTATTGGATCTTTATACTCATGAAAAATATCTAGTTAATTAAAAGAGCACATCTACATCTTATTTGGATTTTCAAAGTTGAATTGCTCTTGTAATCATCCATTCATGTTCCCACACAAATATTCATACTCTAGTATGAAATATGTTTTATTGATAATATCAGCCTCATCTATATGTGAAATAGGAAGAAACTATGAGCTTCTTCCAATTCCTTTCAGAACTTCAACTGAAATCTGCTCATGATAATATTCTTGTTGCTCAAACCCTTATGAAGAAAAGAATATAAATTGTTTCTCTTGAATTTCACTATCACTTTCTTCATAATAATCAAACAGAGGAGGACTATTGTAAGGTTCAATTCATGATGATGTAGAAATTTGATCCTCATAAAATATGGGCTCACTGTCTTCTAAATAATTAGATTCATAAATATCATATACATGCTCACTATTAAGAAATTCCCCATGCGCTAATGAAAAAAATTGGTCTTTATCATCATTTATATATTGATTTTCATAAATATTTGAAATGACAGAGGCATTTAATACAATATTTAATGCATTTACAACATTGTTATAATCATATTTATTATCAAAATCATCTTTCAAATATTCCTCTTGGATAGAAGAACTAGGAAAAGATTCATGTGTGATGGATTCTTCCTGCACCTCTTCAACACAAATTCTCTTTTAGCCACACTACTATAAGAATCACCTACTGTATGTTGAATGTATGATTCAAATTCTTCACAACAATGATGAAAAATAATATCTTTAGGAAAATATATCTTACAATGATGATGAAATGTTGTATGGAATTATTTTAAAGAAGAAATTCTAGAAGGAGGCAGGGATCTGTACCATTCACGAGAATATCCTTCCAGGGAATACATGGACATTTTCATCAACACATCTTCATGATAAATTCCCAGTTGATGCATAATTTCATGGAATTCAAGAAAATGTTCTACAGGATGGTCATCCTTATTCTCTCTATATCTGGGAAGATAATCTTCCCACTCTTCTATAGTAGGTACAACATTAGGAAAACTAGGAATAACTGAAAAGTTAAAAAGTACAAAACTTCGAGCTAAAGTAGCTATAAATGCATTTGACATATTGAAACTAGTGGAGTTGCCAATGAATCATGTGGATTCTTAAGAACATGGAGTTGCTAGGTGAATAATATGTAGTCAATATTCAATGTCGATCCTTTTTCACCATCAATAATCATATCTATTCATTTTTGTATGCCTAGAGAATATAATTCATTCCTATGATCCCCAACAATGACACCAAAAGATGTTAGCTCCTAGAGTTTTCTCTTGACTACAATAGAGCAAAGCCTAGGCACCTCAAAAGATAGCAGTTGTGTTTTGGTTGGTGGATCAGGTTAAATGGGATTCAAATATAAAAATCAAGGACAACTCTTAGACTCATATACTACATCCCATGGTGATCCAGGTAGATATTGGTGGCCACCCACCTATTCGACTGGCTCAAAAAATAGTTTTCCACCTTGGCAATTTTTCGATAGTTTTTCGGGTTCCAAACTTTCGAGGCCATTTTGAGGCCCTAAACAACGTTTTTTGGGTATTTGGGTCTCAGGTGACTACAAAAGGAAGCTAATTAGGCCAATCGAAAATTGTTCTTCTTAGTTAGGCCTTTCCAATGAGCTATCATGCACCTAAAATGGAGATCGTATGAAAAAGTTATGACCCCGGGAAGTTGATGTACTAACTTACCCAAACGGGGCTCACATAACTTTTGGTGCTTCATCTCCTAGGGTTAGGTTTTTGGATGTATAGGGTTTTTAACATTCCTTTTTATTGTAAAATGAATTTAGAGCCTCATTGTAACCATCTTATTGTGAATAAGCGTAACCGTCACATCTCTTCTTAGAGATAAGCCGCCACCATTCCAACAATATTTTTTTCTGCTGCGTTTTACAGTTTCAGCTTATTTCCTTATTGAATAGAAAACCAATTTTACTATATCTCTATTATTTTGTGTTAAGAATATTTTATTAATATGTATTCATTTCATTATGCTCATATAATATGGACCAGTGGTATCAGATTGGTCTGCTCCTTTTTGTCTTAATGCATGTCCCCAACGAGGTCAGGGTACAAAGAATTAGGTCTCGAGATTGTTTCTCTTGAGTAAAAAAGCGCTCGCATGCCCAAGTGACCTATCATCGAAGGAGAAAAGAAATATGATGGGACATGAGATCCTTTCAAAAAAAATCTTGAGGAATCCCTCACACAACAGAGGAACGAGATGATAGATATTTCCACGCAAATCCTTCGGCGGCTACCAACAGGCAACATATCTTTCTCGAGCAGAGGCACCACCCCCTTCAAGGTACAAATCAACTTCTATATTCCTATATTTGAAGGTCAGATAGATTCATATGTTGTAGATAAGTGGTTGAGTCTACTAGAAGGGTATTTCTTTGTCCATAACTTTTTGAATAGATAAAATATTACTTTTGTGCTCCTCAAAGTTGTTCCCCATGTCAAAGATTGGTGGGAAACTTTATGTGAGAAAAAGGAAACAGAGGAACCCTAATTATTTGCAGTCACGACCACCTGGGAATCCTTCAAGGATTGATCTAGGTGGATATTGGTGGCCACCCACCTATTCCACTGACTCAAAAAATAGTTTTCCACCTTGGTAGTTTTTAGACAGTTTTTCGGGTTCCAAACTTCTGGGGCCGTTTTGAGGCCCTAAACGATGTTTTTTCGGGATTGGGGACCAAGTGGTTGTTAGAGGCACTAACTTGGGCCAGTCGAAAATTTATCTTCTTGGTTAGAAATTTCCAACGGGCTATCATGTGCCTAAAATAGAGATGATATGTAAAAGTTACGACCTCGGGATGTTGATGTACTAACTTACCCAAACGGGGCACACATGAATTTTGGCGCTTCATCTCCTAGGGTTAGGTTTTTGGATTTCTAGGGTTTTTGACATTCCTATTTATTGTAAAAGGAATTCAGAGCCTCATTGTAACCATATTATTGCAAATGAGTGCAACCATCACATCTCTTCTCAGAGATAACCCGCCACCATTCCAACAAGATTGTTCTCCACTGCATTTTATAGTTTCAACTTATTTCCTTATTGAATAGAAAACCAGTTTTACTGTATCTCTGTTATTTTGTGTTAAGAATATTTTAATAATCTATATTCATTTCATTCTTCTCATAAAATCTGGATCAGTGGTATCAGCCCGGTCTTCTCCTTGTCATCTTAATGCATGTCCCCAACAAGGTCAGTGTACAAAGAAATTGGTCTCGAGCTTATTTCTCTTGAGGACAAAATCTCTTGCATGACCAAGCAAACTCTCATGGAAGGAGAAAATAAATATGATGGGATAGGATATCCTTTCAAAATGTTGCTTGAGGAATCCCTCATGCAACATAGGAACGAGATGATGGATAGTTTCATGTAAATCCTTCGGTGGCTACCAACAAGCGATGCATCTTCCTCGAGTGGAGGCGTCATCCCCTTCAAGGTACAAATCAACTTTGATATTCCTATATTTGAAGTTCAGATAGACACAGATGTTGTAGACAAGTGGTTGAATCTACTAGAAGGGTGTTTTTCTCTCCATAACTTTTTGAATAGAGAAAAAATTACTTTTGCACTCCTCAAAGTCGTTCCCCGTGTCAAATATTAGTGGGAAGCTTTCTGTGAGAAAAAGGAAACAGATGAACCCTCATTATTTATAGTCATGGCCACCTGGGAATCCTTCAAGGATTCTATTAAGGAACAATACTACCCTGTTGGAATTTATGATGATTTGTATACCAAATGGACCACACTGCGGCAAGAAAGAGACCAAGTAGTGCTAGAGTTCACATATATCTTCCATACCTTGTGCACCAAGATGGGTATCAAATATTTAGAGCAACATATGGTGCTCAAGTATCGCATTTCTATGCCTAGATACATCCATCCCGAAATGGAATTTTAGGACATCTTTTCCTTGGGTGCGGCCTACCAATATGCCATCAAAATCTAGCAGAAGTTCAAACAAACGATGCAACAATTTGGGCCTGGGAACCCCTCATAGAAAAAACCAAGAAAGGGTGGCCCCAACCAATAGAATAAAGGACATAGAAAATATGGACAGTATCAGGACAACCAATCTAATCCACAAGTAAAGGACACTGGAAAGACAAAGAAAGATACTGGGAAGTGGTGTGACTTCCATAAGAGCCCTTAGCATAACAATGTTGACTGCCGCTGAAAGAAGTCGCTAGTGGCCAAGGTGAGAGCCTATGAATTAGATGTGGGTTCTGACTCTGAGTCAGAACCAGAAAGGGGTAGATGAATAATTGATGTGGAACCTAGTGCCATCGTTTCTACCACCAATATCCAACCTGGTGAACCAGACAAGCCAGAAGAAGGAGAGTGCATCTTCCATTCATAGATGTGGGTAAATGCACCTCGCTACACTTCATCGTTGACAGCAGTAGCCGAAAGAACCTCATCTCAACATAGGTCTTCAAGCGTCTATCCCTACCGAAAATGACGCACCCACAACCCTACACCATTGGATGGCTCTGCCAAGGAAGTGAGCTCTGCGTCAGCCAATAGTGTTGATTTCCATACGACATCAATCCATTAAAAGACAAGGTATTGTGTGATGTTTCTCCTCTCTAAGTTTGTAATTTTATTTTGGCCAACCTTATTTATGGAAACTCCATGTTGTATATGAGTCTAGGACTCATAGTATTATTATTACTTGGAATAGGAAATTGTACAGGATACCTGAGGCAATCCCTCTTAGTGATATTTCCTTGATCTCTACCAAGCAATACAGGAATATCATCTCTCAGATCGAGAAATTTTTCTTCTTCATGATTCTCTCTCAGAGTGAGTGAATTATCGTAGCCACATCTAGGGCCTTTGCGACCGATCGATCCACACAATAGAAGCAAGTGGATAAGGTCATCAATGAATACTCATATATCTTCTCCTCTCATACCGGGGTACCTCTACACTACCAAGTCAAGCATCCCATTGATCTAACCCTAGGTGCACCGTTACCCAATGGGACAGTCTATCAATTTTCTCAGTTATAAAACAAGGAGATAAAGAGGCAGATCCAAGAACTTCTCCATGAGGGGCACATATGTCCTAGCTCATTGCCTTGTGGGAGCCCAATCATGTTGGTGTAGAAGAAATATGAGACCTGATGACTCTACATTGATTATCGATACTTGATTCCCTGAATCGATGACCTCCTTGATCAGCTCACAGGGGCCAAATACTTCAGTAAGATTGATCTGAAGTCTATCTACCACCAGGTCCCAATAGAAAAAATAGATGTATGGAAGACTGCCTTCAAATAAAAATAAGGTCTTTTTTAATGGTTGATCATGCCCTTTGGTTTGACAAATGCTCCAACAAATTTTATGAGGATGATGGACGATATCCTACGACCTTTCGCCAATAATTTTGTAGTGGTGTATCTGGATGAAATCCTCATCTACAACAAGACTTGGGTGGAACACTTGCAGCATATTCAATAGGTTCTACACACCCTGTAGAAGCACAAAGTATATGAAAACTTGGAAAAATGTTTCTTCGGTATGGACATGGTCCATTATTTAGGCTACATCGTTGATCAACATGGTTTGGATCCAACCAAGATCCAGGTCATCCGTGACTGGCCAAACCTAACCACACTCACTGAACTTCAGATATTATTGGGCCTCGCCAATTTCTATCATAGGTTCGTGCTGAGATTGTCTCGTATCGCATGGGCCCTCAGCCAAGTAACTAGGGGTGGAGGTAAGGAAAAATTTGTGTGGGGCATGTCCCAACGACAATATTTCGATTACTTGAAGAATCGTTTGTGCTCGTCCCTATTACTTTCATTACCGAACCTGCAACATCCCTTTGAGATCAAGACAAATGATTCAAACTATGTTGTTAGCCTCATTGTCACTTAATAAGGCCACCCTATGGCATATCATAGTGAGACACTATCAGATGTTTTCTGTAAGTACCACACTTATGAAAAATAAATGTACTCCATTGTGCAAGCCTTCTGCTAGTGCAGACATTAAATTCTTGGGAAGGAGATAGTCATCCACACTGATCACAAGCCACTGCAGTTCATGTAGACCTAAGGAAAATTTCAGAATGACCACCATCATAAGTGGTCAACATACTTACAACAGTTCCACCTCATCATCAAGTATAAAACAAGAAGTACCAACTAAGTTGTTGACTACCTCAACCTACCTCCATTTGCGACACTCACCACGATGCTAGAATCTTGCGGCCATGAGACCTCCAGATGGCCCCACCTCTACACGACAGACCCTGACTTCTCCACCACCTACCAAATGTTGGGCACCAACTCAGTGGTCGCTAATTTCCATCTTCAGAATGGTATATTGTGTCATTTGGCCCATATTTTTGTTCCATCAAGCGAGTGCGCAAAGATGATTTGGGAATCTCACTACATTCGGGTGGTAGGAAACTTTAGCGTCGAAAATACAGTGGTAGTGTTGTAGAAACATTTCCACTGTCTGAAAATTCGACAGGATGTCGAAAAGTATATTAGGTCTTGCACCACCTGCTCTATTGCCAAACCGACCACTAAGAAATAGGGCATGTACACCCCTCTACCTACTCCTAACATGTTGTGGGAATCCATCTCATTGGAATACATGTCGGGCCTCCCATCCACAAAGAGGGGAAATGACTTTGTTTTTGTAGTTGTTGATCGCTTTTCAAAGATGGTGATTCTAGCCGCCTGCAAGAAGAAAATCACAACCGAAGCGACTTCCAAGCTCTTCTTTGAACAAGTATGGGTACATTTTGGAATCCCCAAAAACATTATATTAGACCATGATAGTCGATTCCTCAACTCATTCTGGTCGAGCCTTTGGTCACTGCTGGATACCAAGCTCACCAAATCCACTGCCTTCAACCCCCAGAAAGATGGCCAAACTAAGGTCATAGCCTAGATGGTTGTACATATCCTGTGCATGTACAATTCAAAAAACCCCAACATAGCTACAACCGATCCCTATGTCTTCCCTATGTCCAACATAGCTACAACCGATCCCTGCATAGCTCAAATGGACACAACCCTTTTCAAGTGGGGTTGCGATTCCAACCATTGGGCCCCATGGATGTTGCACTACCCCTGGTGACCACCTCGGTCGACTCGTCCCCTGATCCACCAGAAGATGAAAAAGCCACCCACTTCATTGAGAGGATCCAACACATCTGCCAATAGGTTCAAGATATTCTATAGAATTCTAATTCCAAGTACAAGAAACACCATGATCAACATCAGGTTCCACATAAGTTTCAGGTGGGAATTTGTTTTTGGTTGCATTTGCAGAAAGAACGTTGTTAGCATCAGAAGTCACTCCTGGATTGCTTGCAGGAGTAGATCCCAATGCCCATCAGTTTTATGTCACGATAGTTTTTAATGGGTGATCAAATGGATAGAGACCCGGGGAGATATCACTCTAACTCAGGGACTGGGTCTGGTATGTAAGGAACAAAGGAGGTCTTGATCTAACTTCAGTCAGTGAGTTGCTTAAAATATGAACAGATGGAAGACTTGGTAAGAAGAGTGAGCAAACTACCTCAGGCAACAGGCCTTTCAGCAGTTTGTAGAAGAAAAACTCTGAATGCAAGATCCTCTTGGTTCAGGGCTTCGGGAAACTGAAAGGGGGACTTGACTGGATCCTCCAATTCCAAGTCGTTCAGTGCTAAGAAAATCACAGGGACCGATTAGAAACAATGCAATTGTTACAATAATCCAACCTACATCATCCTATAACAGTTACAACTTGACTGGATCCTCCAATTTCGAGCTGCTCTAATACAGTGTAAACAAAGACGTGAAAGAAACTAACATTCATAAGGCAAGAAGTCTCAAAATTCCACGCATAGTCAAAAGTAACAGTGCTTCATTAAAGTTTTACAACCGGGACTCTTGCTCAACCATCGATCATTGCAAAATACAAAAACTGGGTCTATATACTCAGAAAAATTCCCCTCAGAGGCGTGCTCAGTCATCCAAGGCTTGGTGTCCCTTCAGTCAAACTCAAACGGATATTCTTTGTCAGACGCCACCTTAAATGCGCATGGCTCCTACAAGGGGAGTAGCTAAACCATTAAGTGTCGAGTTAGCATGTGCAAACCTCTCTGACTAGTGGGGGACTCGGCATGGCTTCTTTGGAAAAAATCGGTACACAGGGCCCTCTCGGGTAGACAGCTTGCCAGACCCTCCATACCTTACACTTAATGAATGAGGAGAGGTTTCAACCACCCCTTCTCACCTTCATTTACTCTAAGCGAAAACCAGGATTGAGGTTGAATCAGATGGCACCTGGAGATCACGATGCTCCCTTCTGTGACCAAACTCGACGCCTTTGGCCGCTCTTGCACAACTCTTTTTATTTCCCAAGTGACCACGGGCTATGACCCTGTGTTTATCCTCGAAGGAACTTTCGGCGTTTGTGAGTAGGAAGGAGATGATCCTTGCTTATCACAGCCACAATGAGCGAAACGTCGAGATGCCTTAATTGGGTGCCACACGTCCCTCTCATATCTGACAGTCTTGAACCTACTCAACGATGTTGTGGGCCCCAGGTCCTGGGCGCTCTTGGCACTTTGTGCCTCAGGGATATGAAGGAGATTCTCCTTGCGCCTCGAAGTCACGATGGGAAAAAATGCGGAAAGCCTAATTGCGCACCAAGTGTCCCCTTTGGATGGACGACTGAGACTGCTTCATGGTACTGCGGGCCCGACTCTAGGCGCTTTCAGTGCTTTGGGGTTCGGGTTTTTGAGATGTAGAATGACATTGAACCCTCACCCTTCAAAATCTGGACTGTCGAAAAGCCGACGTGACTAGATCTTGCCCCACGCATCCTTTGGATGGACGACTGCTACCCTTTCCTGCACACAATATGGGCACTATCCATTGCGCTAATCTCGACGCAACTCCGCTAACTGTGATTTCCCGCCAACCGTCGATCTGCTCTTATGGATGAATCTGGACCTTCGATAGTATAATTTCACCTGCTTACTTGATTGGAAGCCTAAAGCGATATTTTTCGTGCTGCGCTTGGGCGCTTCTTGTGTGACTTACAGACCTGAATACTCTTGTGCCCAGGACAAGAAATGTTACTAACATTAGGCTCCATGGGGGATAGATTCATCCTTGTGATGCTCTAAGGACTCATTTTGCAGCTCCAGTGCCTTGCTTTTGGGCTATGGAGTCATTTATTTACAACTTAAATACGGAAATAAAAACAATATTTACAACCGCGAAAGATCCACGTACGGCTCAAGAGAAAAATCTTTTTAGGAAATGCCCATTCACAGGGCCATTGAAAACTTCTTGATCCTTCAAATCATGTACCCTGTAGGTGTTATTCGAGAATACTTCGGATACATTGAAAGGCCCTGTTATCGCTCCAAGAAACCCTTTGTGGTTGCAGACCAAAGGTGCTTGGTAACTTAAGAAATAAATGTTTTTGTATTTTGTAAAGATAGATCAATGGGATAACTCAATTCAACTATAGCATTCAGACATCAAAGTGATAAACAAATAGACAGTGCTCTCCAAGATTGGTTAAACAGTGAGATAGCTTTAAGTGGATGAAGAAACGATTGCTCATAAACCAGTGCAAAGCAGGGCTTAATAAACAACTAAAGAGACTGATAATAATGTCATGAACCAAACAATAGGATAACATCTATTCAAGGTTAGACAACAATATATCAGTGAAGAAGAAGTATGGAAAACTGCCACCAAAATGGAAAGAAACTTGTGATCTGTATTAGCAACTAAAAGGTCTGAGTACAAAGAGCATAATGGTCTCCAGAATCGAACCCCGGGTTCATGTTTTGTTCTGCTATTTATAAGATTACAAAACAAACTTCTGATCCTAAAAACATGGATCAGATCTACTAAAAATAGAAAGTAAAAACTGTTTACAAGATACAAGGAATATTTCCTCAAAAAGTGGTAGATCTCTGATTTTTCTCCTGTTGACTGTTGATGATGTGTAGACAGCCTTCCAAGGCTAAAATATTCTTCTTCTACTGAAGCCAAGTCGAGTTGGCTGAGGTGGCAGAATATCCTGTTTTTCAGTTCAAAGGAAATTACCCATCTACCTTTGAAATCATTCTTTTCTTCATCATATACCAAAAATGGATGCTGGAGTGAGTGAGATAATTCATAAGACATGTATTGGAAAAGGTTCCAACTCATTTCGTATTCAAAATCTTCGACTTGTGCAAAAACTTATGCAAAATCTGGGTTGACAGGCTTTTGGTGGTTGACTGGAGCAGTTTCTGGGTAAAACATCCACTGAAAGCGCCTGTTTCGGTGGTTAATGAGCTCAGTATGGCTCGCCTAAACCACCGAATGTTGCACTTTGAAAATTCTTCAAAATTGCAAAAATGACCGTTCTGAAACTTCCTTTATCGTTTAGGCTTTCTTAGATGTTGTGGCCTTTATCCGTGCAGACTTTCGAATCTGTGTTGACTTTGCTGGAGAATCTGTCACCTCTATGATGGTTGTGGCCAGATTGGCCAATGTATCTAACCCTGTTTGCTCCTCTTCTGAAGATTCA
>ML802808.1:29949-46014 GCA_009831015.1 Picea engelmannii
TCTTTTTTCCATGTTAGAGTTTTATGGACTGGCAACAGGTAGGACCTGAACTCAACGTTTGAATGCAAAGAAGTTTTAAACCATCAACTACCTGTCCTAGACAATCCTGTATACTCAGCAATGGAGGCCTCATCTATGATAAAATCTTCTTTTCCTATTTTGGCAACTCTGCCATCATATGAGAGGGAAAATGCCTCAGCGATCTGTTGATGAAAGGTCATTAATTTCTCACAATATGAGAAAATGCCAACCTGTTGGAAGCATTCTGCAACTTCGGGATGTTCCTCAAAGTACCACATACCATCTGCCTCTGATCTCAATGCAGGACCGGATCTTGACATAACTGAAAGAGAACTGTGTCTGGAACTATAACCAACCAGGTATTCGGGGAACAGAGGTTCTAGGAGCTAAGGATATGGTCAATGTTACTTGCAAACAGACTGTAGAATGGTTCGACATGGCATAGGGTTTACAAATGTACTAGGAAGTCGGCGCACATTCAAATTACAGACTGACAGGGACAACCGAATATTCAACTTTTCGGAGGCAAATACATTTGAGAATTTTTGACAGAGAAAGGCTTACAGGCTTACCCGATAACCCAATCTGTTTTCCTCGACTCGAAATGCTCGTTTGAATTCGGAGCTACCACGCCACTTCGCCCGAAAAGAGGGACTGAGACTGAAAATCGCGATTTGTTGGAAAAATCGCGTGTTGATAGATATCCTCAGCGATCCTCAGGCTCCATATAACACTTGAGTTTTAAAATGAATGAATGACCTATCAATTAATCATGAATGTATCTGTTACTGGGAAGGAACGAAGCTCCGTGCGACCGTAACTGACTGTTACCGCTTGGCGCAGATTTGGGAATGGCGTGCAATGGATAATGCGCAGGAGTTTGGAACCTTTCGGTCGAAACCCACGAACGAGCATCATGTCCTCTAACGCGAGCCTTTTGGCGGTTTGAAATTTTCATCGTTTCAACGTTTTGACATATGGCTCGTGTGAAAGCAAGAGCTTTCTTTTTGCGCTTTCAACCCTTTTCGACGGTTGCTTGCATTTCAAATCGACCACTTTGCTGACGAAACTGAATGCTTTTGGTGGTTAATGAGCACGCCGGAGGCTCGCCCAAACCACCGAAAGCTGCTGTGTTTTCAATTTATTGACCGAACCAGAACCAAGAATTTTCTTAACTAAAAATAACACAAAAGTAGCTTAAGCATGCGACCAATAGCAAGGATATCCTCTTCAAAGTTCAACCGAAAGAACGGTTTTACTTTGGGAGTTAACAGGCCCGATCCACAGGGCTTCAAATTTTCCGTGCTTTCCTTTATCTTGTTTAGGAGCATCCCATTTCAGTACCAGGTCTCCTATACAAAACTCTTCCTTCTTGGCCTTCTTATCAAAAACCTACTTGATCCTTTGCTGATGGTCCTGAATTCTGCTCATTACCTGTTCCCTGGCCTGCTGGACTTCCACTATCTGATGAATTCTTCTGATCATGTCATCAGGCTCCTCTTGATGATCCTGGAGGAATTTTGCTACAGGAATGGCTAAATGAGAAGGAAAAACAGCCTCTGCTCCATAGACTAATTGGAAAGGAGATACGCCTATAGATATTTTCGTGGTCACTCGATCGACCCATAGAGCAAATTTCAATCTTGAATGCCAGGCCTTCTTGTTGTCTTCCAATAGTCTTTTGATGATCCTTATCAAGATTTTGTTGGAGGACTCTGCTAAACCATTGCCCTAGGGATAGTATGGGGTGGAGTGAATCAATTTGATCTCGAATTGCTCACAGAACTTGGCTAACGGCTTGACCCTGAAAGAGGCTACGTTATCAGTGACAATCTTACTTGGGCAGCCGAATCTTGTGATGAGGTCTTCCAAGAATCCGATGATTACCTTGTGGGAAGCACTCCTGGTGGGGGTAGCTTCAATCCACTTGGTGAAGAAATCGATAGCAGTCAGGATCCATTTGTGTTGCCCACTGGAAGTAGGGTGAATTTCTCCAATGAAATATAGGCCCCATTGTTGGAAAGGTCCTAAAACAACCATAGGATTTAACGACAAAGACTTTAGTTGTTTTTTTCCTGTAAATATTTGACATTTGATGCAAGCTCTGACCCTTCTACAGACATCGGTGAATACTGTGGGCTAGTAGTACCTAGCCCTAAGAATTTTGTAGGATGTAGTTTTCCAGAAATGATGCCCCCCACATAGGCTGTAATGAAATTCAACCATGATCCTGTCAGCCTCTTGCGGATCTACACATGTCAAAAGAAACCCCATAGGGTCTCTCCAATATAGAACTTGATCGATAAGGCAGTATCTGACTTCTTTGAGCTTCAAATCTTTTTCCTTGTTTCTTTGCAAGCCGTCTGGAGGCTGTAACTCTTGCAGAAAATATATGACATTCTTATAACAGGGACATCGAGCCAATGGGGGCTCCCTTTGAGGGTTTATTTCAGACAGTTGACCCTGTTGAATTCCTGAGCATTCATTGAGGAAACTTACCCCCAAATCTTGGCAATTGGCTTCAGCCAACAGCTTGGCTAAACCTTGACCTTTGATCAATTTGGTAGGCTTTATTTCCAGGTCAAACTCCAAAATCTTGGCTATCCACTTACTCCTTCTCCTGTCTATGTCAAGCTAAATAAGAATGTCTTTAACAACAGTTGAGGGGACATAGGCAATGATTTTTTAATGCAGTACATATATTCTAAATGCCTTGAGAGCCTTTACCAGGGCATAGGCCTGCTTCTCCATAGTGTCATATCCGACTTCGGCATCCCTCAATGCTTGGCTGAAATAGGCAATAGGCTGCTCTAGCCCAACCTTGTTTGTCTGTAATAAAACAACGGCCATCATGTCAGGTGAGACAAAGGAGAAAATAAGGAAATTCTTTGAGTAATCGGGACTGATAAGCACAGGGGCTTTAGTCAAGGCCTTCTTTATTTGCTCAAAGGAATTTTGCGATTCAGAAGTTCACCTCACTTCATTTCCTTTCCTTAACATGACTGTTATAAGTTATACCTCCTCAGAAAAGTTAGGAACAAATCTCCTCAGAAAATTAATTTTACCAAGGAAAGATTGGACCTCCTTCCTGGACCTCGGGATGGATAAGGCTTGTATTGCCTCAACTCTTCCAGGATCGATCCTGACTCCTTCCGCTGATACTATGTGGCCTAGTAATTTTCCCTTTTGCATGGTGAACAAAGATTTCTTGGGATTCAATGAAATGCCAAAACTCTTGCATTTTAGGAAAACCTTCCTGAGATGACAACAATGTTCTTTATCATATTTTGAAAATACTGTGATGTCATCCAGATAGACGACCACAAATATATCATTTTCCCCAATGAAAGCTATGTCCATGGCATGTTGAAATGTTTCCCCTGCATTCATCAATCCAAAAGGCATCTTGGCATACATGAATGTGCCCCATGGAGTGGTAAATGTCATCTTTTCCCTGTCCTCAGGAAGAACAAAGACTTGATTGTAGCCAGAGAAACCATCGATCATGGACATCCTGGATGCCCCTGTTACCCTCTGCAGTATATGTTCCATATTTGGTAAGGGGTAGTTATCCTTTCATGACCTTCTGTTTAGGTTTCTGAAGTCTACACAAAGTCTGATTTCTCCATTCTTTTTCCTTACTGGTACCAAGTTGGCCACCCACTCTGAATATCTCAGTGGTACGATGATCTGGGCCTGTAGCAACTTCTTCACTTCCCTCGCCCTAATAGGCAGCAGCATAGGATTGATTTGTCTTAGGTTCTTCCTAAACGGCTTTGCCTCCCTTTTCAACGGGATTTTATGCTCAATGACAAAAGTGTTATATGTTTTGAGATCTTCATAGGTCCAGGCAAACACATCAGCAAATTCCTTCAAAAGTCCAGCGTATTTAGACCTATGCTCCTTTGTCATACTTGGGCTCACTCTCAGTGCCAATGTTGCACTAAATAGTACCAACGTCATCCTCTGAGAATTCCCCTTTTAATGACACATCATTTCTATCAAAACTCCTTTCCAAAGGAACCAATCCCCTTGGAATATGGTTGTTGGGGAGATGCACAATGTTACGCTCTGCTATTTTACTCAGAAACTTACCCCCATCAAGCTTTTCTTCAAAGACAGAGTCTTGGTCAATATGCATCTCTGAAAATTCTTCAATGGTCTCCAAGAATCTTCTGACCTCAAGATCATCCTTGAACACCTTCCAATGCTTGACATTGTCAGGTATGGAGGGCCTGTATTTTACTTCTACATTGTATCTGAATTTGGGTGGCAAGGGCACATTGAAATTGCTTGCTGATGTAGCCAATGAATCTGCCATTGTATTCTTCTCTCTTGGGATGAAAGAGATGTTAAATGATGAAAAGAAACTATCAATTAGGTCCCATACCTCATTTTTGTAACTCCTGAGTCGAGGATGCTTAGCCTGATAAGAGTTTCTGATCTGTTGGACCACCAACTCTGCATCTCCGAACGCTGCTACCTCCTGAATTCCCATTTCCTTCGTAGCTCTTAATCCTAGGATAAGAGCTTCATACTCTGCCACATTGTTGGTAGTTTTGAATTCTAATTTGTATGACAGGGATATGGTTTCCTGAGTAGGTGACACAAAAAACACCCCAGCACCAACGCCTTCCCTGGAAAAGGCTCCATCAAAGAACATTTTCTAGACGGGGGTGATGGAGGGAGGAAATTTATAGGAAGTGGTGGGCGGATTTTTGAGTCTCAGAGAAGGCTCGAGAGCATTAGTGAGTTGTAGTACACTGGAACCTAAATCAGTGTCCAAGGAAAAAATGGGATGGTTGGTAGGGTTGGCTTCATCACTGATTATATAGGCCAGTTGGGCTTCCCTGTATAGCCTCCTACGTTCTCCTCCAAACACTGGGATAGTAGCATATGTGAGGTCCATCTGCAAAGTTCCCCCCAGTATTTTTATCCAAGATATTGATAACAACATACTGAACTTTGGGGGGACATCAGCCACTACAATATCCATGATCACACTTTTCATGGGCAATTGAAACAAGGTCGCGACCAGGTCTTTGATAACTCCTAGACATTGAATTTTTCTGGAGTCAAAGGAATAGAGGTCATGATAGGCTTGGGTGACTTCTAGCCCTAAATATTCCATGACATTTTTAGGCATGAGGTTGTGAGAAGCCCCCAATTCCATTAGGCAGTTGTGCAGTACCTTGTCATGTATGTTCAAGGAAGTGTAGAAGGGAGGGAATGAGACGTTTCTGTCTTCTACCATAGGAACTAGAATAACTGGAGGCTTTTCATCTTGCAAATTGATGGAGTCTATGGGAAGGCACGATACCTCAAACTCTAAAATCTCAGAGAAGCGTCTTTTGAACCCTTCATTTTTAATCAACTCGGTCAGGGGCACAAAGATTCTGATCTTTTGAATTTCATGCTCGAAATTAAAAGAAGATGTAAGATTTAGAATTTCTCTTATTTCAGGGACATGACCCTGGAATATGGGAGAGAGGGGTCAGTTATTCTTTCCTTCGTGACCATCTGCTACTTCATTAGCAGGTTTCTCTATTCTAGTGAGTTGCTTAGGAACATCAGGTGCTACTGTCTTTTTCTTGGATCTCAGGTCATACCTGCCATGGCTGCCACTAACCTTGTCTCCCTTGCTCAGTTCATTTAGATGACTGTCCATGAGAGACTCCTCGTATGTTGATTGAGTGATATGAGGAAAAGGAGGAGTGTCTCCGAAGCAATGGATTTCAGGATCAAACTCATATGTTTCCCCTTCTTCTCCCTCGGCCACAAAATTGTTTTGAAAAGGGGCCTGAATTTTCTGGTCTTCTCTGTCTCTTCCCCTCTCTCTTTGCATAGTCGGGGAAGTAATATTGTTTGGCCTCCTGAAACCTCCTTTATTTTCGGTGCTTTGAGGGCCCTTGTATGCTTTCCTCCCCTCCACCTTCATCATGTCCATCTCTACAGACAGAGACTTCACCATCTTGGTCAGTTCATCCACTTGAGGGTGGGGCACCGATGGGCTAGAAGTTGAGGCTTCAAATCTTCCCTTTCTCCTGTCTGTGTCGGCCTTGTTCCTTAGCCTATCATCTGCTAATACATTGGATTCCACTTCTATGGCCGTATCTTTCATTTGAGCTAAGTAGGTGGCTCTTCTTTCTCTCAATAAAAGACAGAAATCGAGACCAAACGCACCAGCATAAGAAATCTTGGCCAAGGCTTCTGAGGGTTTTATTTCAGTGGGAATTTTATTATACATCTTATTGATTCTTTTGGAGAAGTCAAAGACAAACTCTCCTTCCATATTCTTCAAAGACACAAACTCTGTCATGTAATACATGAAGTCCTTCCTATCTCCCCACTACCTCAGGAAAGCACTATCTAGGGCTTCGATCCCAGCAATAGATCTGGGGGCCAATCCTCTAAACCATTTCCTCACCTCACCATCCAGGCTCTAGACGAAGACTCTCATTCAGACATATTCATTTTCATTGTTCAGGTTGTCTGCATAACTGTAGAAAGCAGCCAGGTTCTCTTCTGCAGTTATGTCCCCTTCCCCAATGAACTTGGGCATATACTTCAAGTAATCTCTAGTAGGGAGAGGATTCATAGGATGGGGTAGGATTAAAGGAGCATAACTGGTAGTGACTATGGCGTCCATTCTATTTAGAGGGGGATTAGTGTCGGCCATAGGAATATTAGGTGGAGGAGAACTTGGAGGAGAAGGAGTTCATGAAGGGGTTACTGGGAATGAGTCTCGAAGTGGAATGGGAAACAAAAGGGGATTTAAAGAGAAGGCTAACAGGCTCAAATCAGTAGATGCTTCTCTTTGTGTGGAAGTGGCAATAGTAACAAGGGGAGGAGTATTAAATATAGGAGTGGGGAAATCTTCTGGGGTCCTGGGTCTACGCCAAAGTACAACTTCAAAGGAGAGGGGAGTGACAAGGATTTCTCCCTCCAATCCCAGACCAGGAGGGGAAAACTCAGCAGGAACACTCTCGAAATTTAGGAAATGGGAAACCTCAGAAAGAGGTCAGTTAAGAAAATGAGGAGGAGAAAATGGAGTTCCTACAGAAGGAGATGGCAGATTACCTAGTTCAGCGGTGGAAGCTTCTTCTTCAGAGGCCTTTCCTTTTCTGAGAACCACCTCCAGATCAGTTTTAGGTGTAGATAGAGGTAGTTGTGGATGGGACCGCGTGTGTCTTCCTCTGAAAGCCACAATTAACACGATAGGTTCACCACAGTGGATTCGTCATAATGGAGTCGCCAGGTGCACAGTAGAAATCTTCAAAGGCTCTGATACCTGATGCACCTTCAGAATTAGAGGCTCAGTGTCATTTAATCCCGGGGAAAATCTTCAACTTCGTCCGCGGAAACGGCGCCAGAAATGTTAGCATCAGAAGTCACTCCTGGATTGCTTGCAGGAGCAGAGCCCAATGCCCATCAGTTTTATGTCACGATAGTTTTTAATGGGTGACCGAATGGATAGAGACTCAGGGAGATATCACTCTAACTCGGGGACTCGGTCTGGTATGTAAAGAACAAAGGATGTCTTGATATAACTTCAGTCAGTGATTTTCTTAAAATATGAACAGATGGAAGACTTGGTAAGAAGAGTGAGCAAACTACCTCAGGCAACCAGCCTTTCAATAGTTTGTAGAAGAAAAACTCTGAATGCAAGATCCTCTTGGTTCAGGGCTTCAGGAAACTGAAAGGGGGACTTGACTGGATCCTCCAATTCCAAGTCATTCAGTGCTAAGAAAATCACAGGGACCAATTAGAAACAATGCAATTGTTACAGTGATCCAACCTACATCATCCTATAACAGTTACAACTCGACTGGATCCTCCAATTTTGAGTTTCTCTAATACAGCGTAAACAAAGATGTGAAAGAAATTGACATTCATAAGGCAAGAAGTCTCAGAAGTCGACACATAACCAGAAGTAACAGTCCTTCATTAAAGCTTTACAACCAGGAGCCTTGCTCAACCATCGATCATTGCAAAATACAAAAACTGGGTCTATATACTCAAAAAAATTCGCCTCACAGAGGTGTGCTCAGTCATCCAAGGCTTGGTGTCCCTTCATCCAAATTCGGATGGATATTCTTTGTTAGACACCACCTTAACTGAGCATGGCTCCTGCAAGGGGAGTAGCTGAGCCATTAAGTGCCAAGTTAGCGTCTGCAGACCTCTCTGACTAGTCGGGGACTCGGCATGTCTTCTTTGGAAAAACTCCGTACACAGGGCCCTCTCGGGTAGACGGCTTGCTAGAACCTCCATACCTTACACTTAATGAATGAGGAGAGGCTTCAACCACCCCTTCTCACCTTCATTTACTCTAAGAAAAAACCAGGATTGAGGTCGAATCAGATGGCACCTGGAGATCACGATTCTCCCTTCTGTGACCAAAATCGACTCCTTTGGCCACTCTTGCACAACTCTTTTTATTTCCCAAGTGACCACGGGTTGTGACCCTGTGTTTATCCTCGAAGGTGCTTTTGGCATTCGTGAATAGGAAGGAGTTGATCCTTTCTTATCACAGTCGCGATGAGAGAAACGCTAAGATGGCTTAATTGGGCACCACGTGTCCCTCTCATATCTGACGGTCCTGAACCTACTCGAAAATGCTGTGGGACCTAGGTCCTGGGTGCTCTTGGCACTTCGTGCCTCGAGGATATGAAGGAGATGCTCCTTGTGCCTCGAAGTCACGATGGGAAAAAAGGTGGAAAACCTAATCGTGCACCAGGTGTCCCCTTTGGATGGACGGCTGAGACTGCTCCATGATACTGCGGGCCCGACTCTGGGCGCTTTCAGCACTTTGAGGTTCGGGGTTTTGAGATGTAGAATGACATAGAACCCTCACCCTTCAAACTCCTGACTACAGAAAATCCAACGTGACTAGATCTCACACCACGTGTCCTTTGGATGGATGGTTGCTATCGTTTCCTGCACACAATATGGGCTTTATCCATTGCGCTAATCTCGACGCAACTCCGCTAACCGCGATTTCCCGCCAACCATTGATCTTCTCTTATGGATGAATCTGGACCATCGACAGTATAATTTTTCCCGCTTACTTGCTTGGAAGCCTGAAGTGAGATTTTCCATGATGCGCTTGGGCGCTTCTTGTGCGACTTGCAGACCTGAATACTCTTATGCCCAGGACAAGAAATGTTACTAACAGACACCTTATAGGGCCCCATCAAAAGTTTCACCCACTCCGTTATGGGTCGTACACCATCACCAAGGCTATGGTTGACAATTATTTTTAGCTCAACATTCCCCCCTTCCTTGGTCTGCATCCAGTCTTCAATGTGGCTCTCCTTCGGCCATATTTCCCACAATTATTGGACACCTCAGAGATAGAAGAGTAGTTGACACCAATAGATCTCGACCTTGACTGCATGCAACATGCATCCAATGATCATATTTTGGACACACAAATCAAGGGCACTCGATAGCAAAGGATCCAAATTTATCGAGTCGTCAAAGCAGGGCAGCTCCTGCACCAAGGCAAGTAGCTCACCCAGGGCCAAATTCAATAGAAATTTCCTCATCTGATGGGGGAACTCAACCCAATGGAGAAAATTTCTTCTTAAGGAGGGAGGATTGATCCAGGTGGATATCAGTGGCCACCCATCTATTCTACTGGCTCAAAAAATAGTTTTCCACCTTGGCAGTTTTTCAACAGTTTTGCAGGTTCCAACCTTTGGGGGTCGTTTTGAGGCCCTAAACGACATTTTTTGGGGATTTGGGGCCCAAGTTATTGCCTTGGGAACACACTTGGGCCAGTCGAAAATTCTTCTTCTTGGTTAGACCTTTCCAATGATATATCATGCACCTAAAAATGAGATCGTATGCAAAAGTTACGATCCCGGGAAGTTGATGTACTTACTTACCCAAACGGGGCCGACATGACTAGTGGTGCTTCATCTCCTAGGGTTAGGTTTTTAGATGTCTAGGGTTTTTTTCATTCCTGTTTATTATAAAATGCCTTTAGAGCCTCATTGTAAACATCTTCTTGTGAATAAGTGTAGCCATGACATCTCTTCTCAGAGATAAGCCGCCACCATTCCAACAAGATTGTTTTTCGCTGCATTTTACAATTTCAGCTTACTTCCTTATTGAATAGAAAACCATTTTTACTGTATCTCTGTTATTTTGTGTTAAGCATCTTTTAATAATCTGTATTCATTTCATTCTGCTCATAAAATTCAGATCAGGTATGTTATTAAGGAACAATACTACCCTGTTGGAAGTTATGACGACTTGTATACCAAATGGACCACACTGCGACAAGAAAGAGACCAAGCAATCCCAGAGTTCACAAATATCTTCCATACCTTGCGCACCAAGATGGGTATCAAATATTTAGAGTGACATTTGTTGCTCAAGTATCGTGGTGCTCTGCATAACTACATCCAGAATGAAATGGAATTTCTGTACATCTTGTCCTTGGGCGCGGCCTATCGATATGTTGTCAAAATCAAGCAGAAGCTCAAACAAAAGACGTGACAATTTGGGTGTGGGAACCCCTCACAACAAAATCCAGGAAAGGACGGACCCAACCAACAAAATAAAGGACATATAAAATATGGACAGTATCAGGACAACCAGTCCAAGCCGTAAGAAAAAAGGACACCAAAAAGAAAAATAAAGATACTGGGAAGTGGTGTGACTTCCATAATATACCTTGGCATAACACTGTTGATTGCCTCTCAAAGAAGTCATTGGTGGCCGAAGTGAAATCCTCTCAATTAGATGCAAGTTCTAACTCTGATTCATAACTAGAAAGGGGAAGACAGATCATTGACGCAGAACCCAGTGCCACCATTGCTACCACCAAGCTCCATCCTCGTGAACCAAACGATCCAGAAGAAGGAGAGCACCTCTTCCATTCACAGATGTGGATAAAAGGAACCCTGATGCACTTCATCATTGATAGCGATAGCCAGAAGAACCTCATATCAGCATAGGTTGGTGAGCGGCTGGTTGTGTCGACAATGCCACACCCACAACCCTACACCATTGGATGGCTCCACCAAGGAAGCGATCTCCATGTCAGCCAATAGTTTCGACTTTCATATGGCATCAAGCCCTTCAAAGACGAGGTATTATGTGATGTTGCTCCTCTTGAAGTTTGTAATGTTCTTTTGGGACAAACTTATTTATGGAAATGCCATGTTGTATATGAGTCTAGGCCTCGTAGTGTTATTATTACTTTGAACATGAAATTGTATAGGATACCCGAGGTAGTCCCTCCTAGTGTTATTTCCTTGATCTCTTCCAAGAAATGCAGGAAGGTCATCTCTCAGATCGGGAAATTTGTCTTCTTCGTGATTCACTCTCGGAGTGAGAGAAAGATCACAGCCACATCCAGGGCCTCCATGGTCGATCTCTCCACACAACAAAATAAAGTGGATAAGGTCGTGGAAGAATACTCATATATATTCTCCTCTCCTATAGTGGTACCTCTACACTGCTAGGTCAAGAATCCCATCGATCTGACCCCAGGCGCACCATTACCCAATTAGCTAGTCTATCGTCGCTCCTTGTTAGAAAATGAGGAGATCAAGAGGCATATCCAAGAACTGCTCCACAAGGGGCACATCCAACCCAACTCATCTCCTTGTGGGAGCCCAATCATGCTAGTGTAGTATAAATACAGGAACTGATGACTCTGCATTGATTACTGGGCTCTGAATAAAATTACAGTCTGAAACTGGTACCCGATTCCCCGAATTGATGACCTCCTTGATAAGCTCACGGGGGCCAAATACTTCAGTAATATTGATATGAAGTCTGGATACCACTAGGTCCCAATAGAAAAGATATATTTATGGAATACTTCCTTCATGTAACACCCTTGTTTCCCCCATCTTGTAATTAATCATAAAATAGGATTACCATGCTAAGGCATGTGGACAATGTAAATGTATTATTGTTAAATTGTCCATAACTGACTGTTGTGGGGTGAAGCCTTGAAGTATGAGCCATGATATCTCTAGAGGAAATAAATCAATTAATAAATAAAGGAACAATGGTTGAATCATCAACCACCCCCATGAATGGAAGCATGGTCTAGCTACAGGATGTCATCTTGAAGTACCACAAAGACCTGTAGACTCGAGCTTCCTTCTGACAGAAGGAACATGACAGGTCGAAAACCTTCCAGAGGAGGGAAGGTAAGATACATAGAGAGAGAGAAAAAGAGAAGACACAGGAAAAGAGCACAAGATCGTAAGGGAGATGTGTGAACCCAAAGAAAGTGTCAAGAACACAGCCTGAAGGACCGGAACACGATCTTGATGCTAAGGAAGTATCTGATAAATATCGCAGGGTCACTGTGACAGAGAGAGTTTCTCTGAGATATGGTGTAAATTCCCTAGTGATATCATGGCTTGGCACGGGGGTGTCCAAAGTGCTAAGAATGAATTCCTATAATCCTATGGTTGGGTGAAAATGCGCACACCCACAGTCAATTGGTTGGATGCAACTTATAATAGATAAGTATTCTCATACCCTATGAAATTAAGCCGTAATTATGTAATGAAATGGGGTATACGGTGAATGACCTAGGGATGTGTATGTTTGTTTAATGGTTATATTGTATCTCTTTATTCTTTTTTAAATTGTGTATTTAAGTAAGTATGGATTGGACATATTTTGTATTCATAAATGCTTGCGCCCTATGGTGGCTTAAGCTAGATCCACGAACTGTGAGTTTGTTGACCTTGGGCCCAGTTTCACGTACTCATATCGAAACTCCTAGTCATTGTGAGTCCCTTGGAGGAGGGATTATGTTAAATCTCAGGAGAGATAGTGAACATATGCACAGGATCTCTTCAAGGTAGGCATAGACCGAGAACCACTTAAGTTATAGAGTTGACGAATGAGCGTAAGGGGTGTGCAGAAGGATTCTTCCAAGCATTAAGTTCAAGAGAAAGAGCACAAATCTCTTAAGCCTTTTAGAGATAACAAATCTCAGGAAGAGTAACGAGGTTCAAGTATCGAAAGGGAAGGTTCTCTTGTTTGGAAGATGAACAGACGAAATCTGTTGGGAAGAAGCCATGGTTTGTTGTGATAGTTGGATATGGGAAAGAGCATGGGAGTTAACCCTTGGAGTCATTTAGAATTTGCGAAGTTTGGTGAAATGATAAATTTCATCGTAAGGAAGGTAAAATACCTGAAGTCCCAAAGTTAACTCTGAGGTTTATATCTGAGGATGTCTAGGAACCATCCTGACCATCATATCTAGGAGGTAGATGATAGTCAAGTCACCAAAACTACCCATGACTTAAGAATCTGATAGTGGAGATGGATGCAAGCCATTTAACGGTAGGAGAGGCCATCCCAGTAGTTAGATCAACTCAAATACTCATCAGAGTTACCGAATCAAAGGCTATCCACTCGATTTAATCGATGGTTGGGAATCATTGTGGAGTGCTAAGGTGAATTTAGTGGACCTGCTAGTTCACGGCTCACAATCAACCAATGTCGTTGATCTCGCTGGGGATGGAAGATCAATGCCCAGGATTAGACTAGAGTCAAACAAGAACTTATCATATTGCGGCGCTGGGACCCCACAATCACTGTGAATTGTCGATCTATGAATGGAGATCGAGGGTGGGGAATGATTGCGGAGAGCGAAGGTGAAAGTAGAGGATGCGCTAGTTCATGGCCCACAATTCACTAATGTCATTTATATCGTCAGGATGGTAGATCAATGATTCCAATTAAACCAAGTTGGTTGAGCACTTTCCACATTGCGGAGTTTGAACTCTCTGATAAAGAGTACACATGTTGGGGCATCACAATTTCTGTGAACCATCGATTTCTATTAACCTTTGATCTAAGTTTGATGCGATCTCTGAAATGCAAGGAGCATGTGGGATGATGAAATATTCAAGGAGCTCAAGCTCATAAGAGATAGCGCTTTCAGGAGAATATATGAAATCTAGGAGATGGGCCCGTAGGAGGAGCAAAGGTCGAATCCTTCGAGCACTTAGAAAATATTCTAATTCGGAGCAAGTCAGAAGCTCAGGAGGAGGAGTGACAACGACCGTTGGATCACAGTTAAAAGGATAAACAACCATTTAAACCGAGCAAGGTGCACGAGGCTTAGCGCTTCGCAAACAAAGAAGAGAAAAATTTCCAAGGTTTGAGACTTGATATATCCAAAGCCCGAAGATCTAGAAATCCAAAGTAAAATCTCAATCGTCTGATCAACCGGAGTGAATATGAATCATCAGATTGTCTGAAGTAAACCTCAAGCGTCAGATCACCCAAGTGAATCTGATTCATTAGATACCATGAGTTCAGGAGGAGGCATGTTTGAGACTTGAGATTTTCGAAGCCTAGAGAGCCGAAAATCCAAAGAAAATCTCAGTTGTCTGATTAGCTGGAGTGAATATGAATCGTCAGATCATCCGATGTAAAACTTAGGCGTCAGATTGTTAAACCCTAATATTGGCTCATTACCCCTTAATTGGGGCATATTAGATTAGTAATGTTATTGATTACCCCTTAATTGGGGCATATTAGATTATTAATGTTATTTTATTTATGTCGGCTTTAGGTCATTAGTTGTAATTATACTTCCTAGTCTCCTATATATATATACCAAGGAGACATTTTCATTTTGAATCATCTTGTACTTGAACATTTAAGTGGGGTAAAAGGAGGTTTCCCCCTCGAAGAGGATTATTATCTGAAATTATCTCTTTTTCAAGGCGTTAAGTACTTTTCCTGAGGTGTTTCTATGCTATATTGATGTTTGGTTCTTAACATATGGTATCAGAGCTCAAGGTCTTGGGGTTTCGCTGCTACATCTGAGACACTGTGGAATTTTCGCTATAACTTTTTGTCTACAACGTTTCATAAGGAACGGCTTGGAGGATATTTAGTAGACGGATCAAGGTACGTTGGGCTCATAATTCAGCTCCTGAGGCCTTATACTTTCAGAGATACAACCTGTACAAGATAGGGTTCAGGAATCATCCTGAAATGAGTCATTGTGGAAGTTTCACTATAAAAATATTTCTGTAATGTTTCAGACCTTAAACTCTGAATTCCATTTACAGAAATTAGTAATTTATCTATGGTAAAATGTTCATCTTCTAGGTCATCCTAAATTTGTAGATACACTGTGTGTAAGATAGGGTATCTGACTAGTCTCAATAATGTGTTCCAGGTAAAACAATCATAACTTCTTCCTAGAGTATCCAAATTATGTGGGACTGGTTGTATTGGATTGTGGACGGTCTGTAGTATTTTAGATGTGAGTTTCAGAATTTTATATCAATTATTTTGTGCGAGGCACACTATACAAGTGAGATATCCTGGAAAGTCCAAAAATCGGCAAGTTGTGGGGAAGTTACCATAAATTCCACTTGGGACATCCAATTTTGATTAGACCTGTGGCATTGTAGAGAAGAAATATCATAGAAATACATAAGAGAAAGTTTCATACCCAGAAGGGCCAAAAATTGGGAGATACAACAGAAGAAATATTGTCTAGCAGAACCACCTCAAAATCAAGGTTCAAAAGTGATACTTGGCCAACATGCCACCCAAAAAGGGAACTTCTATACCAAATAAGCCTCCCAAAAATCCTACTTGGACTCTTGATGAAGGTGAAGAAATGCGTAGGGACATAAATGAACTACAAAATAAGATGGATTCAATGAAAGCTAAGATGGATTCAATGGAATCTAAGTTGGATACTAAGATGGATTCAATGGAAGCTAAGTTGGATACTAAGATAGATGGTTTAAAATGGGATATCATAGAAGTATTGAAAAATTTCGTAATAGAGAAGACACCTGAAAGTGAAAATGCATCCCATGAAATTCATGATGTGGACACAAGGAAGGTGAATCAAGAATGGAGAAACTCCAAATTTGGTTTAAAGACCAACCACGTTCCTAAGATTGACATGAGGAAGTTTGATGGCAAGGACCCAATCACATGTATACTTCAGATGGAGAAATTCTTTGATCTCCATAATGTGCCACATACACAAAAGGTATGAATTGCTTCTTTATATTTAGA
>ML802808.1:56909-74872 GCA_009831015.1 Picea engelmannii
CTAAATGAATGTAACACCAAGAAAATATTTGTTGGTGATGATAGATCTCTTAGTGTTGTAGGATCTGGAACAGTTCAAGTAGATAATGGTCATTTCAATGATGTATTATGTGTTCCAAGTCTTTCTTGTAACCTTCCATCAGTTTATCAAATCACTCATTTAGGTGAAGGTAAAACCATCGATTTTTCACCTCACCAAGGTGTAATCAAGGATATAAAAGACCCTAAGCATGTTTTTGCAACTGGAATTGCTGATGATATTACCAGGTTGTACAAGTTTGACAACTTTGGGTCATCAATTTTTGTTTCTCATAGCGATGACTTGAGTAAACATTGGCATGAATGGTTTGTCATCTAAACTATCGCTCATTGCAGCAACTATGTAATCAATAGATGGTGACTGGCCTTCCTCTTGTTTCATGTAGAGATGGTGTTTGTGCTGGTTGTGTTCTCAACAAACATCATTGGGATAGTTTTGACAAACGTGCCTCTTGGCACACCTTGGGCTCTTTACAGCTTGTTCACAGTGATTTGTGTGGTCCACTTTCTTCTCCTTCCTTTTTTGGGTGCAAGTATTTATTAACTTTCATTGATGACTTTTCCAGACGTACTTGGGTTTACTTCTTAAAACTCAAGAGTGAAGTTTTTGACAAGTTTTTGGCCTACAAGGCCCTTGTAGAAAAGCAATTTGGACATCAAATTCAAAGGTTAAGAACAGATAATGGAGGCGAATATGTGAACAATAATTTTACAAGCTACTGGACTACACATGGAATCCAAATACAACACACTGTTCCATATACACCACAACAAAATGGTGTTGTTGAGAGAAACAACCACACATTAAAAAAAATGGCTAATTGTATGATCCAATCTAAGGGATTAAGTCTAAAGTATTGGGTGGAAGCCATCAACTATGAAAATTACATAGTAAGTCGCACTCCCACAAAGGCTCTTAAAAATATAACATCGGAAGAAGATTGGAATAAAATTAAAACAGATGTAAGTCACTTCCGTGTATTTGGTAGTATAGCATGGACTCACATTCCTGATGAGAAAAGAAAATCATTGCAGCCTAAAAGTGAGAAGTGTATATTTGTTGGTTATTCTGAATATGTCAAAGGTTATAGACTTCTTCAACCACATTGTAATGAAATTATTCTTAGAAGAGATGTTAAATTTGATGAAAATATCTTGGCCTGTGAGCCTAATTCAGCGGTTGTGCCTTCTTCGGCTTGCAAGCCATCTTTGGCGTTTGTGACTTCTTCTGTTCCTACTCTAGTTTCTTCTTTAGATGATGAAAGTGAGGATGATAATCCACCTCCACCTACTAACATTCCCAAATGATTCCTTTGAACTTGAACAAGCACCAGTTCCACTGCTTCCTAGATGGGTCCGTTCAACACGAGAAGCAGTTGGTAATCTTGTCGGTGATCCTTCAGATCAACGTCAAACACGTTCACAGTTCCAGTGAGCCTCTTCTCTACTGGCTCAATTTTCAGAGACTCATGATCCAGAGACATTTGCAGAAGCTTTAGGTCATCCAGATTGGGATACAACAATGAATGAAGAGTATCGTTCTTTAATGGAAAACGATACTTGGGATCTTGTACCTCTTCCAAAAGGAAGAAAACTTGTCATATGTAAATGGGTCTATAGAACTAGGTATGCATCAGATGGAAGTGTTGAAAGACACAAGGCTCAGTTAGTTCCCAAAGGATTTTCCCAAGTTGAAGGAATTGACTATAATGAAACCTTTTCCCCTGTAACCAAAATGAATTCCATCTTCCTTGTTCTTTCCCTTGTCGCCTCACATAAATAGGAGGTCCATTAGATGGATGTTAAATATGGCTTCTTGCACGGCGATTTGAAAGAAGAAATCTACATGGAACAACCTCCTAGATATGTCGAAAATTGCTCTAGCCTTGTTTGTCGCCTCAAAAAATCTCTTTATGGTCTCAAGCAAGCTCCCCAAGCTTGGTATGCCAAAATGGACAACTTTCTTATTGCCACTGGATTCTCTAGATGCCATTCTGATCCTAATGTCTATACCAAGAAAGTAGGAATCCATCTCATAATCCTTGTCCTTTATGTTGATGACCTTATCCTTATTGGTAGTGACCCAACACTTTTAAACCACGTGAAAACCAACCTTAAGAAGAAATTTGAAATGACCGACTTAGGATTTTTTCACAATTTCCTTGGCCTCCAAGTTTTGCAAACCAATGAATGAATTTTTCTTTCCTAGTCTAAGTACGCTTGTGACCTTCTTCATCACTTTCACATGGATGATTTTAAACCAACCCCTTATCCCTTCCATTATGGAGTCAATCTTTCTGCCACCTGTCGTTCTCCTGAAGTTGATGCCACCCTGTACTGTCAGTTAGTTGGTAGCCTCTTATACTTGACTCATACCCGTCCTAATCTTTCCTTTGTTGTTGGTCTTGTTGCCTGATATATGAAAACACCCCATGAAAGCCATTAGAAATCAACTAAAAGGATACTTGGTTATGTTCATGGTACAGTTCAGTTTGGGATACATTACAGTTCAGGGGGGACCCCTTTATTGGTTGGTTTCATTGGTTTAGATTGGGCCAACAACCTTGATGATCGGAAGTCTACTGCATGTTATGTTTTTAGCCTTGGCTCAGGACCTATCACTTGGGTCTGTAAGAAACAATAGGATATTGCACTTTCTTCAGCATAAGCAGAGTACCGAGAAATGGTAAATGCAATTCAGGAATCCGTGTGGCTTCGATAGATCCTTTCAGAGTTTGGATTCCAACACCAACATCCGACCAACCTTTGGTGTGACAATCATAGTGCCATCAATCTCGCCAAAGACCTAGTTCAACATTAGTATAGAAAACACATCGAGCTACACATGCACTTCATCAGAAAGCTAATTCATGATAAAGTTATTGAAGTTCTCTTTTGCCTTATAGAATATCAAGTTGCAGACATTTTCACAAAGTCTCTTACAGAAGTGAAGTTTTCCAAAATTTGATCTATGTTAGGAGTTCAGGAAGTTTTCATTAAGGGGGAATAGGCTCTAATGCCTCCTTCCTTCTCCTATTGTGTCATTATTGTAAATCCTTCAATCCTATCCCAAGTTGTTCTTAAGGGGGGATGTTAGGATATTTAGACACTTAGGAGTTGGGTAAGATCTACTTGGTCTATTGTGTCATTAGGTAAAAGTGTGTTTTCTAGTGTGTTTATTTAGTGTGCATTAGTATTCATTTGTAGTTAGGAAATACAATGGTCACGATATGTTCTTGACATAGAGTGATATGACGGTTCATACTCTCCTCGATATTAACGACCATTGATCTATGGTTTAACACCCGATTGGTCCATGCTCTCTATTTAAAGAGCATGGAGGGTCATTTGCCGATGATCGATTGTGA
The DNA here is from genome assembly GCA_009831015.1 of Picea engelmannii. NCBI lineage: Eukaryota > Viridiplantae > Streptophyta > Pinopsida > Pinales > Pinaceae > Picea > Picea engelmannii. Next base: position 60,316 of record ML802808.1, read on the forward strand.
GAAACTCTATTGTAAAATCTCTTTGTAATATTTTTCTTTTCATTAATAAACTGCTCCAAGTGGCCACATTGGTTGGGGTCATGGATGTTTCCCCGCAGGGTTTTTACCACGTGAAAACATCAGTGTGTTGATATTTGATCTGGTTATGTGAGTGGTTACTAAAGGTGTCCGTCCTCTATTGGAAGACATGTGTTGTTGAACACAATCAAGGAGTGATTGGAAACAAAAATGCTCATATATAGCACATTGCATGTAATTGCTTTCAAGAAATGCATGTTTTCATAAAGGATAGACAATGGATTTCCCATTGAGGAAGGAGGACCTTCCAACATTTCTACTTACATTGTATAGGTGTTAGAGAAAACCGAATTTGGGTGGCCATGAGTGTTGGGACCCTAGTTATTAATGAAGGAGGAATTCTTAAAGGAATTCATGTGAAACTTATAGTTTCATATGTATTGAATTGGGATCATGATCATCCTGTAGCCACAAGCATAGTCTTGCTGCAACAATTAATGAGAATAAATAATCCATATGGTGGAAAGATTGGATAAACTCCAACACACCATGGAAAAGTACTTGTTGAAAAGTATGGGAAATTTAAAATCAATGCAAGGGTGCATTGGGTATGAATGTTGCCAGGAATGTTGATGCATTCATTAAAATCAATTGATATCTGAATTACATTTTTAAAAAATTGGTAGGCTGAAATGATGCATAGGTAAGGGATGATGTATCCTTTTTCTTGGTATCCTTGAATAGATGAAAATCACTTGGAATGTTAGTATGCTTTACGATGTCGCATGAATTTATGTATACATGTGATACAGGTAAAAAGGGAAAGATCTACGAAGAGAACAGAGATGAGAAACTGAGCTCTTGAGTTCAAGGGAGAACTGTGGGAAAGATTATAATTTGATCACATGAAATAGAGACTAACAGTTTGTTTGGTTGTGTAAAGAATGAATTGTCGGGAGAAGGAGAGTAACTTTCCTCCCTATCTATTATGGTACATGGAGAAGGAGAGTAACCTTCACCCCTATATATTATGATGCCAAGAGAAGGAGAGTAACCTTCACCCCTATATATTACGATGCCGGGAGAAGGAGAGTAACCTTCATCCCTATATATTATGGTGCCGGGAGAAGGAGAGTAACCTTCATCCCTATCTATTATAGTGCCCGGAGAAGGAGAGTAACCTTCATCCCTAAATTTAACTAAGTCGAAAGGTTGTTAAGATGTAAAAGCATGAAAAATGGATACCGTTGAGCCATGAGAACCCCATGTTAAGCCATGATCTCCTATAATATGTTTTTTTGAGGTAAAAACAAGATGGAGGGACGCCTTGACAGATAAATTATGAGGGATGCATCGACTGTAAGACTCGATAGAGTCTCTAGAATTCTTTATGTGAGAGAAAACCTTGGCAAGGAAATATGGATCACCTAAGGGACTGTATAGCAGAGAAGGGGATGCATGAGCCTAGGCCTAGAGGGTGAGTGACCGAAAGGAAGAGAAGACCTTAATATTTCTTGTAAATTATTGATTGGGATCATGCACATGATGGGTAGTTCTTCCTGTGCGAGAAAACCTTGGAAAGTTAGGATGGATCACCCGAGGGACTGTATAACAGAGAAGGGGATGCCTGATCTTGGGACTGGAGGGTGAGTGACCACAAGGAAGATGAAACCTTTATAGTTCTTGTAAACTATTGATGGGTATCATGCAACCAATGGGTATGTCAAGGAAAAACAATGATCCTGGATAACAAAACAACCATGTGGGTACAAATCCACAAACTGTGCAGATAATTATTGTGCTAAGATTATGAAATTTTCATAGAAAATTTTATGCAATGTTTTCGCATAAGAATATGATTAATGTGCTTATTGTCCAAGAATTATTGAAAACATGTGACCAAGATTAAATTTCTGAAAAAAGACCTGACCGAGGAAGAAGGATCAATATTTTTGAAACAACTGAATAAGAAAGGCATGACAGGTGTTTTTGAGAAAGAACACTGAGGACAGTGTTCCTTTAATTGGGGGGGGGGGGGGGGGAGTTGTAACACCCCTATTTCCCTCATATTGTAATTAATCATAAAATAGGATTACCATGATAAGGCATGTGGACAATGTAAATGTATTATTGTTAAAATTCCCATAACTGACTGTTGGGGGGTGAATCCTTGAAGTACGAGCTATGATATCTCTAGAGGAAAGAAATAAATTAATAAAGAAAGGACCAGTGGTTGAATCATAAACCACCCCCATGCATGGAAGAATGGTCTAGCTGCAGGATGTCATCTTGAAGTACCATAGAGACCTGCAGACCCGAGATTCCTTCCGACAAAAGGAACAGGATAGGTCGGAAACCTTCCAGAGGAGGGAAGGTAAGATACATACAGAGACAATAAGAGAGGAGACACGATACAAGAGCACAAGATCGTAAGGGAGATGTGTGAACCCAAAGGAAGTGCCGAGAAGATGACTTGAAGGAACCAAACATGAGCTTGATGCTGAGGAAGCATCTCATAAACCTCGCAGGGTTGTTATGATAGAGAGAGCTTATTTGAGAGATGGCGTAAATTCCCTAGTGATATCATGGCTTGGCATGGGGGTGGCTAGAGTGCTAAGACTGAATTCCTCTAAGCCAATGGTTGGGTGGAATGGCACACACCCATAGTCAGTTGGTTGGATGCAACTTGTAATAGATAAGTATTCTCATACCCTGTGAAATTAAGCCATAATTATATAATGAAATGGGATATACTGTGAATGAACCAGGGATGTGTATGTTTTCTTAATGGTTATATTGTGTCTCTTTATTCTTGTTTAAATTGTGTATTTAAGAAATTATGGATTGGACATGTTTTGTATTCATAAATTCTTGCACCCTGTGGTGGCTTAAGCTAGATCCACGAACTGTGAGTTTGCTGACCTTGGGACCAGTTTCACGTATGCATATCGATAGTCCTAGTCGTTCTAAGTCCCTTGGAGGAGGGAGTTTTTTAAAGCTTTGAAGAGATAGTGCACGTATACACAGGCTCTCTGTGAGGTAGGCAAAGACCGAGAACCACTTAAGTTCTAGAGTTGACGAATGAGCATAAGGGGTGCGCGGAAGGATTCTTACAAGTGTTAAGTTTAATAGAAAGAGTGCAAAGCTCTTAATCCTTTTAGAGATAGAAAATCTTTGGAAGAGTAGTGAGGATGAAGTATCGAAAGGGAAGGTTCCCTTTTCTGGAAGACGAACGGATGAAATCTATTCAAAAGAAGCCATGGTCTGTTGTGACTGTTGGATATGGGAAAGAGCATGGGAGTTAACCCTCGGATTCATTTGGACTTTGTGAAGTTTGACGAATTGAGAAAGTTCATCGTAAGGAAGGGAAAATCCCCAAAGTCTTGAAGTCTCAAAGTTAACTTTGAGCCTTATATCTGAGGATGCCTGGGAACTGTCCCAACCATCAGATCTAGGAGGTAGACGATAGTCAAGTCACCAGAACTACCCATGACTTAAGAATCTAATAGTGTATATGGATGTGAGTCATTTAACGAGAGGAGAGGCCATCTCAGTCATCAGATTGACTCAAATACTCACTGGAGTTACCAAATCAAACACCATCCGCTCGATTTAATCGACGGTTGGGAATAATTGCGGAGTGCAAAGGTGAATTTAGCGGACCTACTAGTTCACAGCCTACAATAAAACCACATTATTGATCTCATTGGGGATGGAATATCAATGATTAGGATTAGACTAGAGTCGAACGAACACTTCTCAGATTATGGAGGTGGGACCCCGCAATCACTGTGAACCGTCGATCTATGAATGGAGATCGAGGGTGGGGAATCATTACAGAGCGTGAAGGTGAAATTAGTAGACACACTAGTTCACGGCCCATAATTCACTAACATCATTGATCTCATCAGGCTGGAAGATCAACGATTCCATTTAAACCAAGTTGGGTGAGCACTTTCTAGATTGCGGAAGTCGAACTCTCTGATAAAGAGAATGCATGTTGGGGCCCCACAATTTCTATGAACCATCAATGGTCGTTGACCTTCGATCTAAGTTTGAAGTGATCCCTTAAATGCAAGGAGCATGTGGGAAGGCACAATATTCAAGGAGATCAATATTAGAAGATATATCACTTTCAAGAGCGTAGACGAAATCCAGGAGATGGCCCCATAGGAGGAGAAAAGGTTGAATCCTTTGAGCACTTAGAAAATATTCTATGTCAGAGCAAGTCAGAAGATCAAGAGGAGGAGTGATAGTTGACATTGGATCACAGTGAAAAGGATCAACAACTATCTGATCATAGCAAGGTGCACGAGCCTTAGTGCTTTGCAAACGTAGGATAAAGAACTTACCAAGGTTTGAGACTTGATATTTCCGAAGCCCGGAGAGTCGGAAATCTAAAGTAAAATATCAATCATTCGATCAACCAGAGTGAATCAGAATCATCAGATTGTCCAAATTAAACCTCAAGCATCGGATATCCCAAGTGAATCTGAGTTGTCAGATACCATGAGTTGAGGAGGAGGAAAGTTTGAGAATTGAGATTTTTGAAGCCCGGAGAGACGAAAATCCGAAGTAAATCTCAATCGTTCGATCAACCAGAGTGAATCTGAATCGTTATATCGTTCAAAGTAAATCTCTGGCATCGTATCACCTGAAGTGAATTTGATGTAGAGATGTGGTGTAGATATGTGAGCTCTAGGTAAATCCCTAAGTAATTCATAGCCATCAAATCTAGAGGGACACGTGACGACAGATCATAGACTTTAGAGAAATCACCTCGAGAGTTTCAGATTGAGATTTGAAACTCCTGAAGATCGAAATGTCAAAGAGCCGAAGCACCAAAGTGTCTAGGAGCCGAAGATTCGAAGTGCTGAAGCATTGAAGCATCGAAGTGTCGAAGGGATAAAATAGATCTAGATCATCAGATCCATAGGATAGGTGGCGTGAATCTATGGATTCTAGGCAAAGACCCGAAGTAAACATCAATCGTCGGATCGTCTGAAGTAGAACTAAACCGTCAGATCCAAAAAACACATGGAGTGAATCTGTGGACTCTGGGTAAAGTCCCAAAGTAATTCTTAGTTGTCATATCTAGAGGAGTGTCAGTGTTTCAGGGAAACCTACACAGGAGATCTAGCTAAAGCAAGTACAAACAAAGATTATCAATAAAGTAATAGAGATTCAATATGGAAGAATGAGAAAATATAATCACACTACTCCAATGAGCTGATGATTGATACATAGATCATGATCAATATGATACAATGAATGAGTGGAATACACTCATATATAGGGAAAAACATTCCATAATTAAGAAAAACAATCAAGCAGTTATCTTTCCTTAGGAATGCATGCATGCATAATAGTGATGGTAAAAATAGAAAGTCTAAAATAGAACTAGTCAGTTAACTCCCACTGAACTAGTGTGTCGAAAATAAAAATTTCTCCAACACCCCCCCTGAACATCACTATGGAGTAAAAATGACTCCCAGCTACTAGGCCATTTTAGGTACTCATGTACAATGTAACTAATGAACATTGAATAAAAGTGAGGAAAGAGGTAAACCCACATGGGAACAAAACCCCCCCTCAAAAGATAATGTATCAAAAGAAGAAAATGACAGTTGCTAGGAAACTGTGTTATTCACTGCAAGACGATCCCGCAAAGTCTGAAACTTCTGCTCATTGAAAGTATTCGTGAAGATGTAGAAATATTTATGGATCTAATGAAGTTCTTTGGAAACCTGTCAGGCCTTGTACTTCTTGATCCCGTGGACCCATTTGCACCCAAAAATATTCCTTTCTGGTGGACGTGGAACAGATTCCAAGTCTGGTTCTGTAGGAGTGAGTCATACTCTTTCTGCATGGTTGCTTTCCATAATGGATTTCCCACAAACCTATTGTAGTTCTGTGGATCAATAGATTGAACCATATAGAAATGCATGGGCATTGTAGGTTTTGAAGCTAAAAATACATGAGAAGGCTCCTCATGCTAAGATTGAGTCCTCCTCGAATCCAATGGATTCCCTACAAGGTTGCCTATTGCCTGAAGTGTGGTATGTTCCTTCTTGGGCATCTTCTGAAGCTTCAGCGCTAGCTTCTTATCAGCATGTACTACCTTCTTATTTCCATGTACAAAATCTGAGTGTATGGAATCATATTTGATGTCTGAAACTGATGGAAGAACAAGAGTATATGCATGTTTCAGTGGAGGTGCATGAAAAGTAATCTCCTTACATGTAAGTAGAATAGAGGAGTCATCATCAAAAAAATTAGTGAATTTATACAACCTTGACTTGTGATCCACCTCACTAATTGCAATGATGGAATTGTCATGCATGTTAATTACTGAAACTAAATCTGATGTAAATTCAACCTTTTTATCTTTTTGAGCAATCTGATAAATTGAGACAAGATTCATAGAAAGATTTGGAACATGTAAAACATTCTCAAAACTACCATTGTGGAGTTCCACTCTCCCTTCTCCTACTACTGCTACTGGAGTATCATCCCCCATGAGAATAGGGGATATTGAGTATGGAATCAAGGAAGAGAAAACTTCCTCTTTCGCTGCCATATGATGGGTTGCACCAGAATCTATAATCCATGAATCAGATGATGAATTAATTTCAACAAGAGCATGATGATTACCTTTCTTAGGAGCAGGATCTTCTTCTTTCTGCTTCTTGACTCCCTCTGGAATGAAGTTTCCAAGGTTGTTATGTTGAAGTGCATGTGCCATAAGATCGATCTGTTTCTTCATGCATGTGGATTCTTCATGATTTGTTTTATTGCAGTAAGTGAACTACTTTCCCTTCTTCTTCTTCTTGGAATCTGAAGAGTCTTTGGAACCTGAAGAATCATTAAAGGATTTGGAATATCCTTCCTTCCTATTCTATTTGAATGACCCTTTTCCATCCTGCATGGTGAGTGCATGTGCTTTGGGATATTTCATGAGGCCCATATGTATTAGTTTTGTCTGCTCTTGTGTAAGAGACTCAATGAATTGAGAAAACATAGGCATTTTCCAATTTGTTCCAAAAAGACATCTGCCATAATGGAAATTGGAGACATATGCAGTGTATTATGGTCCTAGCTTGGCCAATATTAGTAGAAAAAATTGTTTCTCTTGTGTAGACTTATCAGTACCACATTCACCCAAGCTTAATAACAAAGATTTAAATTTAGTAAAAAAATCTACTTTTAGGGTCTAAGGTATTCAACTCTACCTCAAACATATGACCTCGCATCTCATCCTTCTTTCCAAAGAGTCTCTCCAAGGTGGTCCAGATCTCGTTTGGAGTCTTTCATGCAACAACATGAAACCATAAATCAATGGATATTAATTCGAGAAGTAGTCATGTGGCCTCATCCTTATGGTTTGCCCATCTCATCTTCTCAATCGTTGATGTAGGTTTTGTTTCTTTCGCCATCATCAAATTATATAGTCCTTTTCTTTTGAGTTCGAATGTCTCCTTGGGATTCCAATCAAAATAATTGTATGGTGTGAGGATTACCACCAAGTTTGACTGTATAATAGTTGTCATATCCATCTCTCCCAATGATTCCAAGAACCCCTAAAAATTTACTCTCAATCAAATGGTTCAAACCCCACTTCCAAAATGGGCCGATTTACTTTCCTCACTGGTTGTTTCCTCCAAAACATAATATTTTGGGAGAAATGAATGTGGAAAGGTATGACCATGGATTCGTATCAGTTTCAGGAGGCTATCTTGTGGCTCAATTTATGAGAAAACGGTAACAAATCTCACCAAACAATTGAAAATCCACTTCCAAAATGGGCCAATTTACTTGCAATGCAAGCCGTTTCCTAAAAAACGTAATAGTTTGGGAGGAATAACTACTAAAATTTATGACCACGGATTTAGCTTGCCGAAACTCTGATTTTCCTTATTCTTTGGCTTGTCTGGCTTGCTCCAAGTAGCATAACTCTGATACCATGTCAGTGTTTCAGGGAAATCTACACAGGAGATCTAGCTAAAGAAAGTACAAACAAATATTATCAAGAAAGGAAGAGATATTCAATATGGAAGAATGAGAAAATATATTCACACTACTCCAATGAGTTGATGATTGATACATAGATCATGATCAATATGATATAATGAATGAGTGGAATACACTCATATATAGGGAAAAACATTCCATAATTAAGAAAAGAAATCAAGAAGTTAGCTTTCCTTAGGAATGCATGCATGCATAATAGTGATGGTAAAAAAAGAAAGTCTAAAATAGAACTAGTCAGTTAACTCCCACTGACATAGTGTGTCGAAAATAGAAATTTATCCAACAAGGAGATGTGGCATAAATCTGTGGACTCTGAGTAAAGTCTTGAAGTAATCCTTGATCATCAAATCAAGTGGACATGCATCAATGGATTATAACCTTCGGATAAAATCCATTGGGAAAAAGGGTGAAGTTTGAGATTTGAGATCTCAGAAGTCCAAAGACCCGAAGGAGATCTTGACCACTGATCAAGAAGAGGGCCAGAGGACCGTTGAACTAGTTGAAAGGTAAAAAACCCAAAGTAGAAGCAGGGTCATTTATTTAGGAGGACAGTGTAATATACTAGATATAAAAAGTATGCAGAACAGAAATAAAATGCTAGAAATGGAAGAATAACACTAATATAACCAACATAATCTCCACAATAACACAGAAATGATATAATAACAACAACATAAATAACACTTTAATTCAGAAAGCAATGTTCACGGGCCTCTTCGAGGGGGGAAACCCCAGTCAAGTAGCTCTGTTACAATAATGTCCAAGCTAGGGTTTCCATACCCTCGACCCTTATTTATACTAAATATGTCTATCAAGAGAAGCATCTAGAGGAAGATCCTTCTAAAAGCAGAAGCTTCTATTAGGTCTTCTTACATCCACCTTATTCTATTTTATTGAAAGGCCTTATTAATATTGACATTTATTACATCCGAATATATTTCTCTACCTATGTGCGCATTAGGAACCTAACATGCTCACCCCCTTAAAAACAACCTTGTCCTCAAGGCTTGAGATGTGGAAACTACTACAGAATGGTAGTTGGTTCCCAAGTGGCATCTGCTGGAGTTGTATATTTCCACTGGACTAGCACTTCCTTGATGGTTTTCTGATGCAGGCGACGCTCATGCTGGTCCAAAACCTCTTTTGGCTGTAGCCAAATGGATCCTTCTTCAGCTAACTTGGGAAGGTTGGTTTGAATTTGGAACCTAGTTCCAATCACCTTCTTTAAGCATGAAACATGAAAAACAGGATGTAGCTTTGAATGACTGGGAAAAGATAATTGATAAGAAACTTGTCCCACACGCTTGAGAACTGTATAAGGACCACAAAATTTGGGCGCTAAATTCTAACAATGCTTGGCCTTGAGGGAAGTTTGCTTGTATGGTTGTAGTCGCAGAAACACTTGATCCCCTTCTACAAATTGACGTTCAGAGCGACCTTGATCTACTTGTTGCTTCATGCGATTCTGTGCCATGGCCAAGTTCTCTTTGAGGGTACGGAGAATATCCTCTCGAGCTGTAAGTGTTTGGTCAACCACCTGGACCTTCGAGGTACCCGGTAAGTATGAGAGAACTGAAGGTGGCTTTTGTCCATATACCGCTTCAAAACAAGTCATGTGTGTAGTTGTATGGTAGGAAGTGTTGAACCACCATTCAGCTAGGGGTAACCATTGAGCCCACTGATTTTTCTTTTCAGAGGAGAAACACCTCATATATGTTTCCAAACATTTGTTGACAACTTCCATTTGACCATCAATCGAGGGATGATAAGCTGTGATAAGATGCAATTGGGTTCCCTATAGCTTGAACAGTTCTTGCCAAAAATTGCTTGTGAAAGTTGGGTCACGATCATAAACAATAGAGTGTGGCATGCCATGAAGCTTGAAGACCTGGTGTGTCAGGCTACTAAATTGAAGCTTTGAATGACCTGAAACACTAAATTGTCAAACCAAGGTTGGTAAACTTTGAGCTGATACACAGTATGTGCAGGTAAGCGTCTAGTCTCTATCTGAACACTATCCTAAGAAGAAAACACACACCTATTCTGAGAACTTGAATTTTAATAACTATCTTGAAACTGAGCATTTCCTATTTAAGTCATCAACAGAAAAACAGTCTTGTGCTCAAATGATGGTACTGTTATTTCTATTCAAAAGTGTGGTTCCACAAGATTATTTTATCTCTATGTCTGATCATCTACCATCATCACTTATATTCCAGCCATGACACAGAGAGTCTTTTCGAAAATGCATTCAATCTGGTTATCAAAATGAATCTAAAGCTATCTACAGGAAAACATAGTACTTTCCTAACTACTGGTACCAGGAGCTCCCCTTTGATTGAACTGCAATCTAACTATTCTAAGTAAGAGGGATAACTAACAAAGCAAATTCATTCACACTCTAAGTTATGCTTGAATTGAAAATGAAAATCCAAACAACCACATGCATATTCTAAAACCTACAGGCATCAGTCATGTGTTTAATACTCAACAACGTCAAAGATAATAGTATGCTGTAATGATTCAGTTGAGGAATAAATAAACACGATTCTGAAAATTTAAACTATCGTGTAAGCAAACACTAACACACTGCAATGAACTGAAGCTATGATAAACTAAAGCTAAATCTATGGACGTTAAGCTACCTCGTATGCAAGTTCTACAATACTGAAATGAACTAAATCTATGACAGCATAAAACTAAATCTATTGACAGAATAAAGAAGCGGCTTGCACCAGTTTGGCGGACCCAACCAAACGACACAAACGCTGTTAGTAATAACTAGAGCCGACTAGATCATTCTATGCAACCATTGTATAATCATTAACTCAAAAGAGAATGCTTCAAATCGTATATCAGTCGAATACCATAACGGAACAACAGTTTGTATTCAAAAACATAGGTTCACGGCATAACATAATCCAACAACAATAACAGCAACAACCCGTTCTCAGGAGTGATCCCCAGTTTATATCCAAATACTTTTGTTTGTAACAGTCTAAAACAAAGGTACGTAAAACAAAACGGATCCCCGATCCGAGAATAGTCTTGGAATCAAGTTTTTAAAACATATTTCACATCTTCGTGACACGTAGTGTCACGAAGTGTGAACGATGAAGAATAATTGATCCAGGTTTATCATTATGCCTTCGAGCACCCTGTGGTGAGGACTCCAGCTGTCCTGCGAATCTCTCTGTCTCCCATTCGAACCATAACGCACACCATAACGCACAGATCTTTGAGCGGATCCATTGGTACCTCCACGGGTACGAGTTGGTACCTGGTACTGACATCCTATTCCATAAATAGAAGTGGTACCTAACCCAAGCGATATTAGTTCCAATACCAATTTAAAGCATTAAAGTGCATAAAAATAGCTTGAAATGCAAAGATACCTTAGGTAACCCCATCGAATGGTAGGGAGATGTTAATTATGTCAAAACGAGGCCAAAAAGGGGTGGTACTGGCATATAAGTAGAGGTCTGTGGTATATAATATAGGCAAAGAACATGATCAAAACTAGGAACCAACATACCCCCACACTGAAGTCCTTGCCTATCCTCAGGCAACAATAATAAAAAACGGGTAGCCATTAAAGGGTTGCAGCGGCTGCAACCAGCATTTGTAGCCTCTCCTGCTTCTTCAGATTCCTAATTTCTTTCTTAAGGACCCTGCTGATTATAACATGCTTCCTAGCAATCCTCTGAAGTTGTCTGTACCTTTTGAAAACATCCTTGTTCCTCTGCTTTAGCCTTTCAACTTTGGATAAGAGGTGATTTACTCTGAGCTTCAGAAGTTCGTTTTCGGTTTTAACATGTCTGTCCAATACATGGTACTCATGCAACTTCTCCTTCAATCTGTTGTTCCTGCTCTCTAGTTTCGCCACTGTTGACTTCAAGGACCGACTAGAGGAGATCTCGCAGTGGGTTTCGACTGTTTGACCTTGTCCTGGCTGTGGTGACGGACTAGATGCATGCGTGAGCTCTTCGGGACTTTGAGCAGGGGTGTGAAATCTATCGGAGTTATGTTCTGAACTAAATTCAGGAGTGAATGCATTGGGTCTGTGTTCATAAGTATCAGCTGGGTCAAAATTACGATCTGGGCTGAGTTCATAGTTGTCAATTGGATCTGGATGAGCTGGGATGAGTGTAGAAGTTTCAACTAGATGGGGTTCAGGGGTGAGCTCTCTTGGCATCTGAACGGGGGTACCAGTTGGTACTTGAACGGGCTTATCCTGCACATTTCCCTTGGGTGTAGTAGCCTGCCGATTTGTTCTACGGTTCTTTCGAATGAGTTGAGACAAAGTCCAGGTCATCTCAGATGGCTCTGGGGCCTCCTCGTGACCATCTATACTTTCCAATCTTTCTTGTGGGGGGTAACTGGGTACCGAGTTGTCCATTCTCGACAGTAAGCTTTTACATTTTCTTTTTGGGTTCCTTCTAGGCTTATCAGTTGACTCGGCTAGTTCCTCCACATCAATTATGTTATCGACAGCTGGGGGAGAACTCGGGGCTTCAATGTCCGCTTCTGTAGGTGTGGTGGCCTTCCCAGTTTCAGCATTGGTTTCTACCTCGTCATGAATTTGAGGTTCAGGCTCAGGGTCCCCAGTAGAGTCTTTAGTAAGGGTTTTGACTTTATTTTGCTTGGAGTTCGACTTTTTGTGTGGGGTAGCAGGCTTCATGTTCTTAGCTTTTGACTAGGCACGGGCGAGGGTTTTTACAGTGAAGAGGTCCCAAGTCTCTTTCTTCTTTGATAGTGAAAATGTGATCAATATTTTAACTAAACTGAAGTGAAATAAACTCCCCCGAAACTCACTAACCCTTTGGACCTGTTCGGACATCCTTTTCAAACTTTTTAACAAGAAAAAGGGTATGTTCAGCGGAGTACCTGTGAAGTGTAACAAAAGTCAGGCGTGGCAGGGGAATATAATGGTATATCGACCCTCACACATTAGGTAACGATGGAGGATGATCAACACTTGAGCTCACTGTGGCTCCAGCCAAGACCACGACGTTCCCTCGGACCATTTTGTGTTTTGGTACTGAGGCTTCAACAACTGCGCACAGAGCTTCTTATCCACCGATTGTCCCTTCGTCCACCTCTGGCCTGTGGTGGGTAACTTAATTGCCTCTGCAATGAACTCCTCTGTGACCCCAAACTCAAATTCGCCCACCTTGGCGGTCTCACCATCGAAATGCAGCGCAAACTGGAGTGTGATTGCATCGTTATACCCGTCGAACTTCCTCAGAAATGGCTCCCACCCTGCTTGCTTGAAAATATATCTAGTTGCCCCATACTCCGAGAGGGCTTCCAGATCGGCGTATGTTTTTGGTTCGTGGCGATTGGCTACCATGGCTCTTCTTGGCATCACAAGGAAAGTCGATCGGTGGCAGCGGAGGTTGGATGAGGGCGACGAGGGGACGAGAGAAATGAAAGGAGAGAATGCGATAGAGAATGTGGTGAAAGGAACGGTCGGGACGAAAACGATATGAGAAGATTTGAATCACTGTGGAGATAGATAGGGTGTCAAATCATGATGAAGGTCATACGAGGGTGTAGAGTTATCATATCCGAGTCAAATCGGACTTAGTCCCGGTAATGGTGGATGTTTATGACACGAAATTTCATGGTAGGTTAGTTCGTTAGGTACAGGTCGTGGGAATGATAAAACGTTATGGAGTAATTAAGGTACCCTTAATTCAAACTTATTAGTATGCAAATTAATACAATAAATCAATACGAACTAAACGCACCTGAGTTACATTACCTATCTCCATGGTCAAGCAAGGCTTACTGTGGAATTATCTTTTGAGGCTAAGTCTGGATTTGAAAGCACGAAAATTGTAGCTGCTCTGGTCTTTCTGCTGGACCTGTGACTGATAAACTCTGTGCTGGTACTGACTGGTACCACTGGAACATTCAGGAGTCTGCAGAAGAATTTGAACAAATAATACCGTCCTGAGAAAAAAACTTCCTGTGTATAACAACAGAGTATCTTAGGATGACCCCTGAACCTGTCTTTTGTTCTGGCCTGAAAAAGATCAACGAAAATCATGTCTTCAATCAGCTCCAAAGCTTCACCCACGGTACAAGTCTGATTTGTGTGAATAGATGTGCCGGAGTCGAACACAAATAGAAATTATCGGATTACCAGCCATTAATGAATGCTGTTAACCGATGCGAGATGACCCACCTGTGATGTCAATGGGCCTCAAGGTACCTACAACACATCCTAAACAGGTATGAATAGAGGTGTCGATGTCAAGTCACCTGTAGGATCTATCAGCCAAGAGACATTGGTGTATTCCCATGGCTGTTAGAAAATACATCTGCCATTAAGGTATGCAGAGTCCAGGGTGCTAAATAATCTCTAATCTCTGCTCCAGATAAGGTGCTGATGTCGATGGAGTGAGATTCATTGGAAGGTGGACCTTAACGTATTCCACATCATCCAACACGAGTGCAGATAGAAATTTTGCAGACATAATTTTTCGAACAGTAATCACCT
>ML802808.1:81162-144341 GCA_009831015.1 Picea engelmannii
TTTGAGCTGATACACAGTATGTGCAGGTAAGCATCTAGTCTCTATCTGAACACTATCCTAAGAAGAAAACACACACCTATTCTGAGAACTTGAATTTTAATAACTATCTTGAAACTGAGCATTTCCTATTTAAGTCATCAACAAAAAAACAGTCTTGTGCTCAAATGCTGGTACTACTATTTCTATTCAAAAGTGTGGTTCTACAAGATTATTTTATCTCTATGTCTGATCATCTACCATCATCACTTCTATTCCAGCCATGACACAGAGAGTCTTTTCGAAAATGCATTCAATATGGTTATCAAAATGAATCTAAAGCTATCTATAGGAAAACAGAGTACTTTACTAACTACTGGTACCAGGAGCTCCCCTTTGATTGAACTGCAATCTAACTATTCTAAGTAAGCGGGATAACTAACAAAGCAAATTCATTCACACTCTAAGTTATGCTTGAATTGAAAATGAAAATCCAAACAACCACATGCATATTCTAAACCCTACAGGCATCAGTCATGTGTTTAATACTCAACAACGTCAAAGATAATAGTACACTGTAATGATTCACTTGAGGAATAAATAAACACGATTCTGAAACTTTAAACTATCGTGTAAGCAAACACTAACACACTGCAATGAACTGAAGCTATGATAAACTAAAGATAAATCTATGGACGTTAAGCTACCTCGTATGCAAGTTCTACAATACTGAAATGAACTAAAGCTATGACAGCATAAAACTAAATCTATTGACAGAATAAAGCAGCGGCTTGCACCAATTTGGCGGGCCCAACCAAACAGCACAAACGCTGTTAGTAATAACTAGAGCCGACTAGATCATTCTATGCAACCATTGTATAATCATTAACTCAAAAGAGAATGCTTCAAATCGTATATCAGTCGAATACCATAACGCAACAACAGTTTGTATTCAAAAACATAGGTTCACGGCATAACATAATCCAACAACAATAACAACAACAACCCGTTCTCAGGAGTGATCCCTGGTTTATATCCAAATCCTTCTGTTTGTAACAGTCTAAAACAAAGGTACGTAAAACAAAACAGATCCTCGATCCGAGAATAGTCTTGGAATCAAGTTTTTAAAACATATTTCACATCTTCGTGACACATAGTGTCACGAAGTGTGAACGATGAAGAATAATTGATCCAGGTTTATCATTATACCTTCGAGCACCCTGTGGTGAGGACTCCAGCTGTCCTGCGAATCTCTATGTCTCCCATTCGAACCATAACGCACACCATAACACACAGATCTTTGAGCGGCTCCATTGGTACCTCCACGGGTACGAGTTGGTACCTGGTACCGACATCCTGTTCCAAAAATAGAAGTGGTACCTAACCCAAGCGATATTAGTTCCAATACCAATTTAAAGCATTAAAGTGCATAAAAATAGCTTGAAATGCAAAGATACCTTAGGTAACCCCATCGAATGGTAGGGAGATGTTAATTATGTCAAAACGAGGCCAAAAAGGGATGGTACTGGCATATAAGTGGACGTCTGTGGTATATAATATAGGCAAAGAACATTATCAAAACCGGGGACCAACATGGTCCATGAAAATTTGAGTCACCGTGGAAATGAGCATACTTGGAAAGGCGATCCACAACCACCATTAGGACTGATTTATTTCCCGATTTGGGTAAGTTGGTAATAAATTCCATAGAGATATCCTTCCAAATAGTAGGTGGAATCAGAAGTAGTTGTAGTGTGCCTGGAGATTTGACTGTTTCTCCCTTGTTGCGTTGACACACATCACATTCAACGACAAAATCATGGATGTCCTGTTTCATACCATCCCAGAAAAAATAACATTTGACCCTATCATAGGTTTTGGTGAACCTGGAGTGGTGCACATGGCCATCTTCAAGGTTTGAAAAGCTTGAGCAATGACTGGAGTCCAAGTGAAAGAGTTCTTTTTTAGGAGATAAGTGAGAGGTGCTGCAATATTTCCATAATTCTTAACAAACTTGTGATAATAACCTATTAAGCCCATAAATCCACGCAATCTTTTGAGAGTCTTTGGCTGCAGCCAGTCTTGCATTGCTTCAATATTTTTTGGATCCACCCTAATGCCATCCTTTCCAACCAGATGACCCAAGTATTCTACTTCTGAGGCACCAAAAGCACATTTAGATTGTTTTAGGAAAATTTGGTGTTGAGAGAGTAGATGGAGAAATTGATCCACATGAGTAATATGGTCTATCCAGGTTTTTCTATAGATGAGGATATAATCAAAGAAAACTAAGACAAAATGACAGAGAAAGGGATAAAAGACATGATTCATGAGGCTTTGGAAGGTGGAGGGGGCATTACACAAGCCAAAGGGAATGCCCAAAAATTCATAGTGGCCCTCATGAGTTCAAAAGGCCATATTGGGAATGTCTTCCTCTTTCATACGTATTTGGTGATATCCCGAGCGAAGATCAAGTTTAGTAAAGAATTGGGTGCCACTCAATTCATCGAGGAGGTCATCAATGACAGGAATGGGAAATTTGCCTTTAATGGTCAGTTTGTTGTGGGCACGGAAGTTAGGACACATTCTCCAAGAACCTTCTTTCTTCAGGACCATGACTACAGGGGAAGAGTAAGGGCTCGTACTAGGGAGGATAACGCCTGCATTAAGGAGTTCCTGGACCATTTTCTCAATTTCATTTTTTTGTGAAAAGGGGTGGTGATATGGACGGATATTGGGAGGAAGGCTTCCAGGTACAAGGGGATTGGAATGATCATGAACAACGCGGGAAGGAGGGAGTCCTTGGGGAGTGGAAAATACCATTTGATGTTTAGAAAGGAGGGCTTGGAGGTCTTGCGGCACCGGGGGTGTCTCTATTGCTTGTATGGCATGGAGTTGGGAAATGACACCAGAATGACCTTTTTTGAGCATCTTTTCCATGCGATAGGAACTAATGACCTCAAGTGAACTAGTAGTGATGCCTTGGAATTTATCTCGGTGGCCTTCCTAGTCGAATTGCATGGTTAATTCCTTAAAATCCATGAGAATGGGACCCAAAGTCCTTAACCAGTCTGCACCCAACACAATGTCACAACCTCCCATATCGATAGCAAACATATGGGATTTTAGGTGGTAGTCACTGATTTGGAGACGAACATTTTCACATTGCCCTCCACATTTCATTGAACAACCATTGGCAATCATGATTTGGAAATTGTTGATGACATGGATGTAGCAATGAGTATCTTGGGTAATGAGACGATGAATAAAATTATGGGTGCTTCCACTATCAACTAGAATGATGACCTTTCGATGCTTGAAGTAACAGATTAACATGAGGGTTTGGGGAGTGGAGAAGCTAGTGAGAGCATTGACGGAAATGAATGGTTCCACTTCGGGAGGGTCTGAGGGAGGGGTTATGTTAGTCATTTCAAGTGACTCAGACATAAGGGGAGTTTCAACATCCTCTTCTGAAATATCCTCAGAGATGGCCATAAAAATATTTTGTTCCTTACACTTGTGGCCCGGGAAATATTTGTCATCACAATTATAACAAAGGCCTTTGAGTTAGCGTTCAACCATTTCAACCCTGGTCAATTTTTGGATATTTAATGGGGCGGAGGGAGTAGTGGGATTTATGGGTTTAGGGCGAGGGATAAAGGAGGGTTTTTGGTTTTGAGAGGATATAACCTATTTTGCTTCTTTAGCTCTTTTAGTAGCCTCCACCCAACTCGAGGGTCGATCCATGAGGACATGGGCCCAAATCTCCTCCTTGAGGCCACTGATAAAACACTCTCAAAATAAAGCATCAATCATGGCCTCTGTTCGAAAATCTAGGCGCTCAAAGGCAGCTATGAAGTCTTCTACTATTCTTGATTGTTTCAACTTTGTCAAACAACCCAAATTATTGGTGTCAATGTCAAAGTGCTCATAAAGCTCAGTCACAAATTGGGTCCAAGAAGTAGACCCTTGATGGGAATTTTTTCTCCATTGCCACCATTGCCAACGTTCTTGATCTAAATGGAGAACACCATACCAGAGTTTGGCCAAGTCATCTATAATGTTGTATAAAGAGAAATAATGTTCCATTTGGGTTACCCAACCAGTGGGGTTTGAGCCATCAAATTTGGTCACATCCACCCGCAATAGGCATAGGTCACGTTGAAAGTGATGGTGATGAAAGGTATGGGAATGGAAGGAATTTTCACCTTCAGTCTTCGGAGGTGCGTTAGAGAAAGGGTCATCTGTAGGGATCTTTAGTTTGGTGCAGAGTGATGCAAAGACAGATTCAAGCTAGGTGGTCAGTTTGTGTTTCACTTCCTCCATTGAGGACTGCATGATTGTATTTATGGTTGTATTGATGGTTGTATCGATGGAGGCAACCAGGGATGATTTTAAGGATGGAAATTTATTTTAAAATGTAGAAACCTTGGCGAATCTTACTAATCCTTCATATGTCAACTATAAATTTTTGGCGATATTTTTGTAAAAATATTCAAATTTCTAAGTATTTTATATAGTTTTTATAAAATTTTGGCGATTTTTAAGGTAAAATAATTTTTTCCTATAGAATTTGGGAGAATCATTTTTAAAATAGCGAATCTCGTTTTTGGAAAAACCATGGAAAATTATCCCATGAGCGAAATTTAGCCCCTAAAATCATCCATGAAGGCAACATTGGCACTGAGTTGTTTTACTTCTTTTTGGGTCTCAAGGAGACCATATTGCAAGGTGTTGAAGCGAACTTCCAGGTCTTGGCTACGGGTATGGGACATGAGGATGGGTGAAATGAAAAGGGGTAGGCAGGGTCAATTTTTTTTCCGAAAAATGATATGGATGAATGTGATAAGGGCGAAGAGATGAATCCAATGGAATAGGTCTCAAATAATGGTGACAAAATTTCCAGACCTTTTTTTTTTTTTTTTTTACACCTGTAGAGTTATACTCAGGTCTGAAGAATACTGCAGCGATGAAATCTCCAAATTCTTAACTAGTAAGAAAAGTGTAGTTTTTTGACAACCCGAACATAGTTGCGTTGCAACAGATCTTGTATGTTTTAATTTGTTTATGTTTATGTCCCCCAAGGGTTAGGTATTCAAGGGTTTTCCCTATGTTATAGCTCTCTGATATATGTGTGGGGTCCAACAATAGTACTCGGCCCAATATCTCAGTGCACTAACTAAGGAGGATAAACCATACCCTTAGTCGTACTACCTGACTACCCAGGTGTTATAACCCTAATTTGCACCATACATGCTTACCTGGCATCAGGCCATCTCAAATCCCTTCTTTGCCAAAGCACTGCTAAACAACTCTTTAAAAAACCTCTTTTATAAGGTCTCATGTGCCCTACTCCATTACTGCACACGTGTACATGCCAGCTGACCTCAAACAACCTGTGTGGACTGACAAAAGCACGAAAAAAGGAAACTTGCTGACGGAACACACAACTTTGGGTGAGTTAACTGAAACTCTCAGCCATGCATGGCCGAGGGTTCATCCAAATACCTAGATTCTTCTAGCCTATAAAAGAAGGGTTAGGGGTCTTATTTGGAGGAGGAGAATAAGAGTAAAGAAACTTTACCCAATTGCATATTCCCATTGTCCCAACCCTTTAACCATCCTTGTGAAAGAAGAGATAGAAAGCAAAGAAGTTGGAGGACATTTGAAGAGGAGCCTAGGATCAAAATTCACAGAGTAGTGGCCGGTCTCAACATTTTAAGTTGATTCATTAAAGTTAATAATAAAGAAATGTTTTTCCCGTCCCACTATATGAGTTCTTCATAGTTCAGTAAATATATGTTTGAATCTCTAACCCATTAGTCTGTAGGTAAAATGCATGTGTAGTTTGTTGCTTGTTTTGTACGTAGGTTAGCCTTGGGAGGAGAGCTACCAACAAGTGGTCAAGCATAAATAAGGATCGACATCGACCATCCAGAACAAGGTATGTTGGTCTAACCATGTATTCACTGAAAAGAGATGGATATTAGGTTTGGGGACAAAGGTAGAAAGTAGGTTTTTTTTGGTCATATCTGCATGTATAATATAACCCTATTTGCTAGTTCGTAGGGGGATTTCCCACCACAACAGAATTGGCGACCATACTAGGGAAGTCTCTAGGGTTTCTGGGAGTAGTTTTGAGTAGTTTTAAAAGACTGGTTTTCTTGCCTGTTTTTTGAAGTTTCTGCAAAGTCTGAGCTAGCAGAGAGTCTGGTTTTCCATACTAGCTATCTTTGTTATTTGCTTGACTGTGTTTTTTTGAGACCCACAGAGGTACATGTGGCCTGCATAAGGTCTGCACGCATGTACCCGCGCCTTACTCTCTTATAGCCCGCGTGTAAATGCTAGTTGAAGAAGTAGCAGTAGCATGTAGATTCCAAATTTTTTTTGAGGTAGTCATCCTCTTCCCTGTCAAAATTAGTCATTCTCAAGGATTTTCTGGAATTCTTTCTAAGTCTTGGTTGTTTGCAGTCTTGTCTCAAATTAGTTTGTTTTACGATTTTTTTTTCCTTACATTGTTTGCTTTTTTCTGTTAAAAATAGTGTCTAAGCCTTCAAGAGATCCTGGTTTTCAATATCAGTGGTCTCTTCCTGGTTTGGATTGTCTATTTTCATTTGTTTCAGAGTTTTAGAGATACATGCGGCCTGTAGAAGGTCATCACACGTGTACACACCCTCTGGCTCTACACAGCTCGCGTGCACACGCTTGTTGTTGGATTGTCAGCAACATTCTTATGCAAGATAGTTTTTGTTGAGGGTAAGGCAGTCATCCTTTCCCTTGACAGGAGTTACACCTCTCAGGTTTTTGAATCTTTGTCCTAGCAGTTAGTAGCTTAGGGTTGATCTTAGCCTTAGCTTGTTTTTTTCATTTTAAAGTTGTCATTAAAAAAATTTCTTTAGGGTTTTTAAACAAGTGTGAGTCATTTTTTAAGTTGCTAGTGTGTTATTTCTTGAAGTGATTCTTTGCGATCTGTGATTAGGCTAGAATTGTTTTTCTTGGTTTTTTACCTGTTGGTATTTTCCCTTTTTTCTTTATCAACATTTAAATAAAAAAAAAATCTCTTTCATTTTCTTGTTTGGTTGAGAAGTGTGATTTTGCATTAGTAGCCAGGGAAAAATCTTTGTTTTATTAAGTTCTTGATAGTTTACATAGATCGTAAGTAGCTTGTAGTCAAGTGAAATCCTTCTTCAAGTTTTCTGATTCAAAAGATCTTAGAAAAATAGAAAAAATAAATTTGAAAAGTTGTTGAAAATTTGCGTTAAGTGAAATTTTTGTTTCCAGTTTTCTTTTCATTTTTTACTTTCATCTTTCAAAACATCATTAGTTTCACTTTCATACCCCTTGAAATAATACAAGCCATAAAATTAACTCTAAATCTAAATTTTATTAGACTTTTATGTTTGTAGGGTTAACCAACTAGTTCAGGATTAGGGCCTTGGATTAGGTTGGAGAGGAAACTCTTCAAGGCCATTAAAATCAAACATTGGAGTCTGAGTTAGGGAGTGTCCAAATATAGTATCGTGAAAGTTATCTGGGACCCCCCTCTAAAACAGGGGATAAACACGAGGTCGCATGCATAAAGGTAGCGGAGATAACCCCTCCAAAGCTGGACCAATCGTAGTGGAGAACACATATAGAGGACTTGTTTTGGGATTTCGTCGATTGCATTTGCCATGGGGCTTCGTGGGTCTCAAATCCGTTTGAGGTCCTTAGTTGTCTTTTGGAACACTTTCTTTTGATACCCTTGACAAGTTTCAAGATCGATACCCTACTCATTGTGGTCTACCTGACTTTCGACTGTACCTGCTTGGTGATTGTTCGCGCGCTGACAACCTAGTTGCCCATCTTTTTTAGGGACATACACAGGTGACTGCGGGGGTATACCATGGTACCTAGGATAGACATTGGGCCATGCTTTGCAGATTATACCTGAAGGGTGCTTCCATTTTTGAGTTTCACTTGCACCGGTAAGTTGCTCTAGTGTTGGTTGTTGTAACTGTTCTTCCAATTAATTTAGTGTTTGTCTGTCTTATCTTCTAGGTACTTTTTTTAGTGAGTGTTGTTTTTGAACGGTTAGACTACCCTAGTGTGTCTTTGATCTTCTCACATAGTGGAGGATCATGAGCTCCACCAGTCATGAAGGCTTATTTTCCTGCTGTCGGTTACACTGGAGCCACCCCCGCCACCACTAAGGTGAAAGCTAGACCAACAAGGGTCTTTTGAAGTGACCGGGTCACAAGAAATTGTGTCCGATGAACATCTAGAGGAATCGACTGTCTTAGACCTTAGAGCACAAGATTTTGGTCTGGTTGAAACCTTCACCACTGATCTATAGACACCCATCATTGTACTGATTCATCCTTATGTGTACCAGACAGTGTTGCACACAGCAATGGAAACAAGTGTTGTTACTCCTTCTGGGAATTCTTCAATTCCCACTATGATTGTCACCACAGGAGAGTTTCCACCTCCTAACCCCCCATCACTGGTCTGAGCCACCATGGTCGTGACCGTCTCTACATCGCATAGTGGTCCAATCCCCTCTTTGGCGGCGACCACAACTCCTTTCACACCAAGTGCGACAGGCCCTCCTTTCTCATATGGGATGCCTAGTTTAGGTACAAGTCTTGTACTTTCCTACTCCACTCTACAGACTTTAGGTCTGGGGGAAGGGAGCTCTAACACTCCCTTGCAAGGATACATGGGGGGCACTCCTGCTCCTTTTAACACTTTCCCTTATAGGGGAGGTCATATACCTCCTTCATCCCCTTCACTCGGTGGATTGCATCAGCAAACCGTCGAGAAACCTGTACACCATAGTTTACTTGGAGCGGGGAGTCAACGACCACCTTCGCATAGTATGCTAGTAGGTTTGACACCATTTTCTTTGTTCGGTGCATTTGGTAACAACACCTTCTCATCATCTATTTTCCCAACTTGGGGCAACCCCGGTTTAGGACAACCTATTCCTATGTAGGGTACTACTCCTGCACAGGGTGCACACCCAGGAACTTCTTCTGCAACATGGCCTTGGAATTCTTGGCAGGGATTAGTTCCCTCGTCAGGAATGCCAATATAGGGTAATTCTTTTCATAATCAATGGAACCCTAGACAAAGCACTATGCCTATCCCCATGGGACCGACATGGAGCAATCCTTCCCAAAGTCCTTCGAATGTAATGCATGCCCAACCATCTATGTCCTATTTCGGAAATCCACCGATGATGTCTCCTCACACGCAAAATACATATGCTAGCCATGGCCATGGTTTCTACCAGAATCTAGTCCAACAGCCAAATTTTTCCTGGCAGCCTGGTGCTAGTCAAACTCCAGGCCACTTTTTCCCAAGTTATCACCAACAACCCAGACTACCCTTCCTGACAACCTTGCATTTTCCAGACTTGACAAGGTTGTTGAATTACCCTATTTGTCACGATCTGTGTTGGCCTCCTATGCCAATGAAGTTTCCTTCAGACATCCCAAAGTTTGAATCCAAGCCTAACAAAGATCCAGGAGGTCATGTGACTACCTTCCATCTTTAGTGCTCATCTAACTCGTTGAAGGACGACTCCGTACAGTTGCGATTGTTTCAACATACTCTCATTGGGAGTGCCACAAATTGGTACATTGAGCTCGACTGCTCAAGATACTCTTCCTTTGGTGAACTAGCGATGGCTTTCCTAAACCATTTCCAGTTGCCTGTGAGATACGATGTTGGCACCGAATAGCTGGCCAATTTCTCGCAAACTAAAGCGGACCATATCTCTGATCACATTTGAGAATGGAGATACAGAAAGAGTTTAATTAAGGTACCAGTCCCACCAGCATTCCTGCTTGAGTGGTTTCTTAAGTCTTTGGTCCCACAGTTGTCCAAAGACATCGCGACGTCGAGAGTATTTTCCGAAGAAGACGCCATCATGAGAGCTCAACAACTTGAGCTAATCTATTCTCAGTCCGGTTTATTATATGAGATCTTTCCAGATGCACCACATTCAATACTTGATAAAACCAGACAGAGAGCTAGACCACATGCCGATGGTATTGTTGGTTCAACACAAACAAAACCCACTGAGCAACTAATGAATCGGTTGCAACAATTTTCTATACAACACACAGCGGCTAGCCAAACTACTACATTGGCTGCTCCCCCTACCAAAATGTCAGATGTACACACAGTTCAATCGACTAATCCAAAGGCGACCCAGCATCCTGAAGGAAAGAAAAAACAACGAAAGAAGGGTAAGGGGGATAAGAAACCCACTGACAATGCTGGTAGGGGAAATACTGAGAAACATAAGGCAAGGTATCCATGCAAACTGTGCGTGGAGGACCACCCAACCCACCTTTGTCCCCGGCTTGCAGAGGCCCAAAAGTTTGTGACACAGAAACAACCTGTTGTGTTAACCAATCCATTCCAACATGGGCAAAATTTAACCCAATCCTCTGCAAGCATGGAAGGGGGCAGCCAAGGACCCTCTCTGTCTTCAAACAATCCCACATCTGTTAATGTATATATGGTGAAGGGTGATGCTTTTATATTGACTAGAGCACATGACTATAGTAAACCAAGAACTTCTGAGAAGGGAAAAGAAGTTGAACTCCCATCTCTTCCTCTACAGATTGAGAAGATGTTGGGTGAAACAATGACATGCATCCCCAAAGGTGCATTCAAAAAAGCCTCTCACAACCCAAACACAAGGGCCACCCAGAACTATTATGTGGTGGAAGATTTATCACAAACCCCTTGTGTGATGTCTGTTTTGGAGGTCCTCTAAAGTTGCCTTTCCCAGAGGAAAGCCTTATTAACCACTTTAGGATCTATCGATATTTGTAATCTGGGTACAATCATGCTGGATACAACCGACTTAAAACCTTGTCTGCCTTATCACGTAGCATTTTAGATAGTAGTGGCTTATCCCATGAAAAATTTTATTCGAAATATCTTCCGCACGATGGTTGATGAGGGAGCCTCGACATGTGTTATGTCATTGGCATGTTGGAAGGCCATTGGCCAGCCCATTTTGTCTCCATCACCTACTCTCCTCACTGCTTTCGAATGTCGTTCGGTCTAACCACATGGTATACTTCCTTCTTTTCCCGTACAGTTAAGAGGGAAGACCATGTGTGTTGAAGTAGAGGTATTCGATGCCCCCCTCGACTATAATCTCTTGTTAGGAAGGAGTTGGACTTATGCCATGCAAGTTGTGGTTGCTACATTTTTCCAGGTCTTGTTGTTTCCACACAAGGGATGGATTGTGACCATCTATCAATTGTCTTTCTCTAGACCTGACCCTGCATTGGGTACATCCACGATCCCGATGATTGATAATCCTCAACCAGGTGTTGTCAACGTGGGGGTTGGTTTGTGCCCATCTTTGATGGGTACCTTCAATTACCTGCCCCCTCAAGGCGATATCAAGTTTATATCCAATCACCATAAAGTTGAGATTTTTCAAGTTTCGTCGTTCCGCATGACTTACTTCAATGATCTATGGATACTTCCTTCCCCATAAGCCATAGTGGATGGGACAGGGCACCCGAGCATGTCCATGTTCTTGTCTGCAGCTGAAGTAGTGTACTATTTAGTTCAACAAGCTTCAGCTAACACTGATCCAACTCCTGCACAAGAGTTCGATCCACTTCTAGAGCCTATTTGGGCTCAGGGTTCTCTCGTTGGCACGGATTCGTTAGACTTGGTCTTTCCCTCTGACGAAGAAATAATTGAAGCAATGACTAGTCTGGACAAACCCTATGAAGATCTTCATCACAGATCATACTTCATCCTAGAGTTAAGATGAATTGAAGGAATAGAATTCACCGTGACTATGACGAGAGATCGGTCTTGTCCTATTAATCTCTTAACTAGCCACGAAGTTTATACTGAGGGTAATATGGCAACCATCGTTGAAACCATACGGATCAATATCTCCCAAAACCCTGGTGTCATGGAGAATGTTTTCATCGGAGTTGACTGCTCCCCCAGAGAGATTCAACTCTATACATATATTTTTAAATAATTCCGTGACGTTTTTGACTGGTCTTATGAGGAAATGCTAGGCATCAATCCAAAAATAGTTGAACATAAAATCACAATGTATCCAGATGCCAAGCCTGTCCAGCAGAAGCTTCACCCAGTTAACCCCAAGAAAGCAGCAGCCATTAAGGTTGAGGTTGAGAAACTACTAAAAGTCGGTTTTATCTATCCTATCCATTTGACCCAATGGGTGTCAAACCCTGTGCCGGTCAATAAAAAACAAGGCACAATTCGTGTATGTACATAATTTCGTGATTTGAACAAGGCCTGTCCCAAAGATAATTTTCCCACAACATTCACTGACCAGATAATTAATGAATGTGTGGGTTGCGAGGCCTTTTCTTTCATGGATGGTTTTTCAGGATATAACCAAATACAAATCAAACCCAAAGACCAGCACAAAATGGCATTCATCTATCCATGGGGTACATTCGCGTATCGTAAGATGCCTTTTGGTCTCAAAAATGTTGGAGCCACCTTTTAGCGGGCCATGTATTTTTCTTTCCATGACCTCAAGCATATAGTCGAGGCTTATTTAGATGATTTAGCATCTCAATCTCGCAAGAGAATGGATCATCCCACACACCTCCAACTTATCTTCGAACGTTGTCACTACTTTTGGATTTGCTTGAATCCAAACAAGTGCATCTTCTGCGTAACGTCAGGACATTTGTTAGGTTTCATAGTATCAACAACAGGGATCATGGTCGATCCTCTCAAGGTTGAGGCAATAATTCAGTTTCCCCCCCCACGCACAATCCTTCAACTTCAAAGTCTCCAGGGCAAGGCGAATTTTCTAAGACACATTATCACCAACTATGCCGAGATCACCAAGGGATTTATGTGCTTACTTAAAACAAACGTCCCTTTTTATTGGGATGATGCTTCTCAATGCTCTTTTTACGCATTAAAACATGCACTCACAACTTCCCCTCTGCTCCGGCCACTTAACTATAAGAAGGATTTCTTATTATATATGGCTGCAGCAGAGTCAACCATTGGCATGGTCTTAGTTTAGGAAGATAACTTGTTCTCATAATATGTTATCTATTACCTAAGTCAAGTCCTCGTAGGACCGGAACTCAATTATTCTCATATCGAAAAACTTGCATTGGCAGTAGTACATGATGTTCAACAGTTCCGTCATTATGTTCTGTTTCGCAAGAACATAATCATTGCTGTTCTGAATCCATTTGAGTACATGTTGACATGATGGGTAATATGAAGAAAAATTAGTAGATGGATAGTCATCCTCTAGGAGTTTGACTTATATTTCATTTGAGTGAAGTCCAAAAAGTCACTGGTCTTTGCAAAACTTATTTCAGAACTTCCGGTTGAGTCAAGTGATCTTGTGCTCGAAGAGTCACCTATCAAAGGAGATATGTTTTTGATCACCTCTTCGGATCCCTGGTACAGAGATATACTTATCTGTCTCTAGACTTTGAAGTGCCCCACCGCTGCTTCTCGTGATGAGTGTTGACGCATATGCCATTAGGCTAAGACTTATCTCATACTCGATGATACATTGTATCGGAGAGGTGTAGACTGCATCCTATGCCGATATCTCACTCACGAAGAAGCAGTTATCGTACTTAAAAATTTCCATACATAATCTTATGGCGGTAATTTATCTGGGTTGAAAACAACCCAAAATATTCTACGAGCAGGTTACTTCTGGCGAACACTTATCAAAGATTGTATCGAATTAGCCAAGAAGTGCCATCCGTGCCAAATCTTCTCTCGGAAGATGAGGGAACATCCCACTCCCATGTTTCCTGTCATCACTGTTGGTCCCTTCACCAAATGGGGGATTGATTACACTACATGCAACCCTCCTTTAGAAAGGGGGCACCGCTATATCATCGTAGCTAAAGACTACTTCACGAATTGGGTTGAGGCTATGCCAATGTTTAAAGATGATGGAGAGACTGCAGGTCTCTTTTTATTCAACCAGATAATAGCAAGGTTCGGCGTCCCAAGAGAGATTGTCACTGACCATGGAAGTCACTTTCAGAACCATATGATGACCGATTTAATGTCAAATCATGGGTTACGGCAGGAACATTCATCACCCTACTACCCCCAAGCAAATGGTTAGGTGCAAGCTGTGAACAAAACTCTTAAGACCATTCTACAGTGAACGATCAACTCAGCCAAGTCAAATTGGCATTTGATGTTATACTCGGCATTATGGGCTTACCAAACATCTGTTAAGACTACAACTAGTTTCTCACCTTTCCAACTCATTTATGGGCTGGAGGCAGTCTTACCTATAGAATGTCAGATCGTGTCTCTAAAGTTGGCAGTACATTTATTTCCAGACACTTCTCCACTTGAAGAACAATTAGTATACCTTGAACAGCTCAATGAGCAACGTCGTGATGTAGCCCTGGCCAACGAGGCTCACAAACATGAGTTCAAGTGTCAGTATGATAGGTCCATTCGTCCTCAGATTTTCTTTGAAGGCGACCTTGTCTTGGTCTTTGACCAAGATAAGGACTTCCTTGGGCCAGGAAAATTCAAACCCATGTGGTTCGGACCTTTCATCGTAAAAGAGGTTTTAAAAAAGGTCGCTTATCATCTGGTTGACTTTGAAGGGAATGCTTTGGTGGAGCCTAGAAATGGGCTCTACCTCAAGAAGTACTACTCATAGGCAGGTCACTGTGGGTAACTTTTTCTAACATATGTATAGCCTTTGTACTATTACTTTTTAGTTTCTTTTAGTGTTATGGAGATGTCGTTGATGTTATCTTTCGTCATTGTGACAGATGTCAAGTGACTCCAAGGTGTTCATTGGGTATGTAGACGGTGCTAGTCGGCACACTCGGAGGCTCGCCTCCACAGCTTCGGTAATCTTTACTCCTCAAGGCCAGTTATTATCTTCCGGAGGTATATGCTTAGGTGACACTACAAATAATGTCCTCGATTATAGTGCAGTTATTGAGTTGCTTCGTGACGCTTTGTCATTGGGTATCTCTCATCTCTGGGTCTATCTTGATGCTCAACTGGTTGTGTCTCAGTTAAATAGAGTATACTGGGTTCATGATCCAACTTTACACCAATGATTCCTTAGGGTACGTCTCTTAGAATGAAACTTTGATTATATTACATATTTTCATGTTCCTAGAAGATTAAACCAAGTTACAGATACTCTAGCTAATCAAATTTTATATTGGCATCTTGCACATATATGAAAGAACATTCACATAAATATATAAGTACATTTTTTTCACACATGATCCATAAGACACAAAAGACAAAAAACCATATATAATATCATAAAGTAACCAAAGTACATAGATGGACACAAGTTCCTCAAAAATATGACCAATAACGAGTCACAGGGCTTATGCCCTCAAAACATATATACAAGTAGTGCTCGTGGCACATAAACATATCTAGCTAAGGTCAGGGCCTGTGGGCCTTGTTATACTGGTCCACAGTGTTGGCTAAATGCCGAAACAACCGAACCCAAGTCCATGGTTCCCCCACTACGTGAGGTTGCATAGATGGTGGCAGGTCCTCAATCTCTGCCATCGGGACCGTGCGAGTGAGAGCAGTAAAGTTATGCTTGACTCGTCTCAATACCCTCTCATCCTCCCTAGCTGGAAGATATCCTGCTACTGTTGGTCCCCCTGCGGCAAAAAGTGTGGCCCCTGGCCAAGGACGACATCTGTTCCTCGCATAGTCAGTCGGTCGCACTGGTCCCACATCTGCGCACAATGAACACATATCCGTCAAAATACTCTGGTGTAACAAAAAAATATATATATATAATAAAAACAACATAAAAATTACATCTGTTTACAAAAAAAAAACTACAAAGGTGGAGACTTACCCATTTCCCCTCGTTCCTCACCAGGAGCTACTAGTATCTCAGGGTCTCTTGAGAAATCAATCCTGGCATAGGGGTAATCCTCTATAACTGGGATCTATCGTGACAACCACGTGAAGAAGTCATCATCGAAGGACTCATTGGTCCTTCCACCGCCCTGTCGCGGCAGTAATACTGCCCATCTACACATAGCAAGAAGAGAGGCCTGATGTCCTCGTACCACTACTCGAAGACTAAAACTCAGAACTCTCTCAAAAAATAATGAACACAGAATGGTCCCAAACCCGAAGTTCCTATGTGTCCGCAAACGAAAATCTTTCAACTGCCTTTTCATACATTCAAACAATGTGGTACTCCAATCAAAAACTTGTTCATTTAAGCACTGGACTGCATAGTTCATTTGTGCACGGGATGCCTGATGTAGAGCAGCAGAACCAGTAATTCGCCAAATAAGCAGTACTATCACCTGTAGTGATAAGTCATTGAGCTTTCTTATGGGCATCTGCATGCTTGAGCAGTCTGTATCATCTGCATAGTATAGACCTATCAATTCCGCTATGTTATGCGACCCCGAAGGAAAAGTCTGTAATTTGACTAGTTCCCCTCTCCTGGAGAGGCCAGTCAAAAAGTAAATGTCCTCGACCATGGGCACCAGTGACTGCCCCTCTAACATGAATGCCTCTGCATCCGAATTCCAGTAGTCAACCAAGGCATTCAGTAGCCTAGGTTGTGCCCACATAAAAGGACATAGGAAAAACTTGAGTAACCCACATTGCATCAAAGTAGCCACAACATTGTGGTCTTCCTCGACCAACTCACTAACCTCTTCATGCTCTCTTTCTCACCAATGGACATACATCCTGAAAAACACCAAGGTTCAGGAGGATTAAACCTTGTTTTTTAAGCCTTTTTCATTTAATAAGGGGGTCCACACGTGTTGTAATGGAGGCAATCGCGTGTACACACGTGCAGAGTTTACTTTGCCCGAATGTACATGCGACCTGTCCTGAGACAGCCCGTGTGGACCTAGGGCCGACCTTTTAAAGGTCAACGCCCCCCTAAAAAATGAAACCTAATGCAAAAATAAAGACTTATAATGCAAGATAAGAGAGTTTGTACTTACTTGGTCCAGACAGAAGTTCATTTCATCCACTGTAGCTCCCAAAATCACCACTTTTATCAAAGGGGGTCTTTGGGCTCTAGATTCAATTTCCAAATTAGCAATGGTGATAATGAGCTGGCAGCTTCTATTTATAAACTTTTTGGCCTCTTTTTGTCATTGTTTTTGGCCTCCCTTATCATTTTCTTTATACCAAAAAACATTTAGAGTGATTCAGGAGTTGCATAGGAGGGATTTGATCGGGTATTGTGACAGTTTTTTGGAGTTTTGAGTAATTTTCGACGGTCCGTGATTTTTTTTTTCCAAGGATCAACTTGAGCATATAGGTTAGGTTTCTACCCTGACTTTTGTATCTCGTTGTCTTTTTCCTTTGGCATAGGATCAATCCCATCAGGTTGTGACACGGAACCATCATAGCTTCTTTAGAAGTGTCACGACTTGGTGGTAGAGCTTACCGGAACATGGATGCCCTAGTTAGATCCTGGTTGCATTATGGTATCTATGTTATCTTTAATCACTGTCGGCTTGGGAGTCCTTGTATTTTTTCCTTATTACAAGTTCGAGCCTCATTTGCACGATTCCTTTTATCTCTTGACCTCACCCTCAGGACTCCCAAAAGATGTAATGGGTCTTCTTTTAAGCCCTTTTCAGACCCTCTAAACATGAAAAGATTGTCGAGCAATCTTGTGGCCTTTCACGCTCGTTAAACTGAAATTTGAAGTCATGTCTTTCCGACGGTAGTTTACCCCTTTTTCAGTCTGGACAGTCAACTGTACGAATAAAGGTATACTCTATGGAACTTCAGTTCTCTAGAAGAGTACTCTCAGGTATAATTTTATCCATTTTTCGGGCCCAGGGGACTAAATTTACGAAGAAGGAACCCCCACGGAGTCCATAGTTAAGCTCTTTTCAGACTCCCTAAAATTGAAAAGATCACCGAGTGACCTTATTCTTTCACACTTGTTAAACTAGTCCAGAAGAACATTCCTAATAGAGTCCATAGTTAAGCTTTTTTCAGACTCCTTAAAAATGAAAAAATGGCCAAGTGATCTTGTCCTTATCACACTCGTTAAAATGGTTTTGAATAGACGTTTTGTCGGTGCTAGTTTACCCCTTTTTCGAACCGACTAGACTATCTTCGAAAAAGGTACCCCAATGGAGTCTCCTTTTATGTTTTTTCAGACTCTCTAAATATGAAAAACCACCGATCTTACCTTCTCTGGGCTCGTTAAAATTACATCAAAGGACGTTACCATTGTGTGTTTTGTTAACCGCATTTTCATACCTTATCCGCCAGCCTTGTAGCACTTTGCTTCTGCATCTTAACACCCTTTTCCCCTGGAAGAGTTTTCCCGAGTATCATTATTTTGAACATCAGTCTTGTCCTTGTGCCTTGAACTTGTATGTTTGTAGCACTCGTTCCTCCATTGTAACGTAATATTCCTTTATTCTTTTTCCAAAATAAATAAAATATACCCCAAAAAGAGGAAGGGAAAAGTATTTTCTTTATTGGCAGCATAATGAGTCACCCTTGGATAAAGCACATATGTCTGTTTGTTCGTCAAACTATGGGATGTAGTATGACCTTAGGAAGTTGTTATCGCTACATAGAGTTGTGTCCTCCCTTGTTTGGTTATTCTTCCAAACATATGGAGATTTTGTGTTGCCTCCTGCTTCGTAAACATATGATTAATGCCATGTTGCCTAAGTCTCATTATTTTTCGTCCTGTTGTCCAAGGGAAGTTTCTACCAAGCCTGAATCGACCCCTCTGCAATTTGTCTCTTTCCCTCATACCCAGCCATCCTGAATGTCCAATCAAGTCCTTGTTCAAAATCAATGAAGCCTTCAGTCTGATCATCAAGATTATCTATTCCATGACCGATGAGCCGTCGAAGACCTCTGTGAAGTGAAGTCATACACTCATATTACACTCCTACCTTGAGTTTTGAATATTTTGAAGTTGTTTCTCGAGCTCTAAAGATCTCATCTCTAGCCATTAGGCCATATCATCTTTTAGAAGATGGATACTCTATATGTATATCTCTTTGATTCCGAGATGTAGCATTGTTGTGTATTATTCGCGGCTACACATTATATAGTTATTTGACATGGATCTACAGTGTATTTGATTAGTAGCCATGATTCTATTTTATCTCGAGCATGGGTGTGCCCGCCTCGGTGAGACATTTTTTATTTTGCAGACAGTGCCTCCCGGTTCCTAGTCCTTGGGCTCACTTGTTTGGCACATCAGTAAAAAATGGTAATGTATTTCGGCCATCAGATGCTCTTCTGACCTCACACATTAGGGGGCATCTGTTATAACCCTAATTTGCACCATACATGCTTACCTGGCATCAGGCCATCTCAGATCCCTTCTTTGTCAAAGCATTACTGAACAACTCTTTAAAAAACCTCTTTTATAAGGTCCCACGTGCCCTACTCCATTACTTCACACATCTACATGCTAGCTGACCTCAAATAGTCCGCATGGACCCACAAAAGAATGAAAAAAGGAAAGTTTCTGATGGAACACACATCTTTGGGTGAGTTAACTAAAACTCTCGGCCATGCATGGACGAGGGGTCGTCCAAATACCTAGCTTCTTCTAGCCTATAAAAGAAGGGTTAGAAGTTCTATTTGGAGGAGGAGACTAAGAGTAAAGAAAATCTACCCAGTTTCATATTCCCATTGTCCCAACCCTTTAGCCATCCTTATGCAAGAAGAGATACAAAGAAAATAAGTTGGAGGACATTTGAAGAGGAGCGCAGGATCAAGATTTGTGGAGTAGCGGCCAGTCTCGACATTGTAAGTTGATTCATTAAAGTTAATAATAAAGAAATTCTTTTCCCATCCCACTATATGAGTTCTTCATAGTTCAGTAAATATATGTTTGAATCTCTAACCCATTAGTCTGTAGGTAAAATGCATGTGTAGTTTGTTGCTTGTTTTGTACGCAGGTCAGCCTTAGGAGGAGAGCTGCCAACAAGTGGTCAAGCATAAAGAAGGATCGACATCGACCATTTAGAACAAGGTATGTTGGTCTAACCATGTATTCACTGAAAATAAATGGGGATTAGGTCTGGGGACGAAGGTAGAAAGTAGGCTTCTTTTGGTCATATCTGCATGCATAATAAAACCCTATTTGCTAGTCCTTAGGGGGATTTCCCACCACAACACCAAGTACTAGAGATTATCTTCCCGAGTGCTATTCTTGGTGGCACTATAGGAGTCAGGCGACCAATCGGTTTATCTAAAGAGGGCTTCAGGAAATCTAGGTCGATCCGTACACAGGTGTTGTCTAATGCGCTACCACTTGAAGGGGTACCAAAAGGGGTTACAAGGGTGGCCAACAAATGTGTGCTTAAGAACCAATTGTATTTCCTATGTGTATGAATCCCTCAACCGTGGGTTTATGCACGTAATGACAGATATCTGTGGCTTAAAGATGTTGGAATATGTCTCTACCCTGGAAAAACAATTCCCACAATTTCTGCCAAGGAATGTGATCTGATACCACTTGTAATATACCAAATATAAAAAGTATGAAGAACAGAAATAAAATGCTAGAAATGGCAGAATAACAGTAATATAACCAGCATAATATCCACAATAACATAGAAATGATATAAGAACAACAATAGAAATAGCACTTTGATTCAGAAATAAATGTTCATAGGTCTCTTCAAGGGGGCAACCTCCAGTCGAGAAGTGCTCTGTTACAATAATCTCCAAGCTAGGGTTTGCATACCCTCGACCCTTATTTATACTAAATATGTCTATCAAGAGAAGCATCTAGAGGAAGATCCTTTTAAAAGAAGAAGCTTCTATTAGGTCTTCTTACATCCGCCTTATTCTATTTTATTGAAAGGCCTTATTAATATTGACCTTTATTACATCCGAATATATTTCTCTACCTATGTGTGGGTTAGGACCCTAATAGACAGGTGTCCATAGATCATCAACTCTAGAAGATTGATGTACAGAGGAAAGAAGGGTTTGATATTTGAAAAGTCTGAAGTCCAGAATTACGAAGGATATCACATCTGTTGATTTAGGAGGTGTAGTTCTGGTCTGTGGATTTAAAAATAGCATATATGAATCGTCAATTTTGACGATACCTTCAAGATCGGGAGATCGACGGTCCCATAGCATTGTGGGGATCGAAGATGCACAAACTTTAAAAATTTGAGGGAGGCCTGCAATCCAAACCAAAGTTTTGAGGAAAGGACACATGGAGGCTTGAAGAGAATTACGGGCCAAAGGTAGTTTGGTTTCAAGCTGCCTTTGGCCGCACTCAAAATTGTTTGTTTGCATGAGGTTATCGCCAAAGGTCATCTCAAGGAGGGGCTTATTATAAAAGGGGCTAGCACCCAAACTCAGATATTCTGCAAGCATGAAGGGAAGGTTGCAGGTACCATTAGACCTGCACTAGGAAGTCAAAACGGTCTGTGTTTATACAGAACGAGACCATCAAGGTCTTAGAGAGTCATTTGGCTCCAAAATCAGAGATCCTTGACTGTGAGGTTGGTCTGGTTCCCCAAATTTCCAAATTAGAAACCATGGATGGAGAATCTATGTTTTAAGAAAAGTGAAAAATTTAGATGCCCCGTCGTGGGTGTGTTACACTTCAAGTTAAAAAAGGTTTTTTTGAATGGCTAGTCATGCCCTTTGGTTTGACAAATGATACAGAAAAGTTTATGAGGATGATGAATGATATCCTATGACCTTTCACCAATACTTTTGTAGTGTTGTATCTGGATGACATCCTCATCTACAACAAGACTTGGGCATAACACTTGCGGCATATTCAGTGAGTTCTACACACCTTGCGGAAGCACAAACTATATGAAAACTTAGAAAAATGTTTCTTTGGCATGGACAGGGTCCATTAATTAGGCTACATAATTGATCAACATGCTATGCATGTGGATCCAACAAATATTCAGGTCATCCATGACTGGCCAGCCCCAACAACACTCACTGAACTTCAAATATTATTGGGCCTTGCCAATTTCTATCGCAGGTTTGTGTTGGGATTCTCTCATATCGCGTAGGCCCTTAGCCAAGTAACCAATGGTGGAAGTAAGGAAAAAATTTTGTGGGACCTATCCCAACAACAAGCCTTCGAAGACTTGAAGAAGAGTTTGTGCTCATCGCCAGAACTTTCATTACCAGAACTGCAACATCCCTTTGAGATCAAGACAGGTGCTTCATACTATGTTGTGGGTGACATTCTCACTCAACACGACCACCCTATGGCATATCATAGTGAGACACTATCTGATTTTTTCCATAAGTACCCTACTTATGATAAATAAATGTACTCCATTGTGAAATCCTACTACTAGTGGAGACATTACATTCTTGAGAAGGAGATAGTCATCCACACTGATCACAAGCAACTACTATTCATGAAAATAGAAGGAAAATTGCAGAATGATCGTCATCAGAAGTGGTCAACATACCTACAACAGTTCCACCTCAACATCAAGTATAAAAAATGAACTACCAACTAAGTTTCTGACTACCTCAGTCGACCTCCAGCCGTGACACTGACCACAGTGCTAGACTCTTATGGCCTTGAGACCTCCAGATGGTACCACCTTTATAAGACAGACCCTAAATTCTCCACC
The DNA here is from genome assembly GCA_009831015.1 of Picea engelmannii. Lineage (NCBI taxonomy): Eukaryota > Viridiplantae > Streptophyta > Pinopsida > Pinales > Pinaceae > Picea > Picea engelmannii. The sequence continues at coordinate 103,761 of ML802808.1, forward strand.
ACCTAACAAATGTTGGGCGCCAACTCAGTGGTCGCTAATTTCCATCTTCAGGATGGGATGTTGTGCCGTCTGGGCCATTTTTTCGTTCCATCAAGTGAGCATGCAAAGATATTTTGGGAAGCTCACTATAGTTGGGTGACAGGACACTTTGGCATCAAAAATATAGTGGCAGTGCTGCAGAAACATTTCTTTTGGTCAAAAATTTGACATGATGTTGACAAGTATATCAGGTCCTGCACCGCCTATGCTATTTCCAAACCAACCACTAAGAAACAGGGCCTTTACACCCCTCTGCCTACTCCTAACAGGTCATGGGAATCCATACGAATGGACTACATGTTGGGCCTCCTGTCCACCAAGAGAGGAAATGACTATGTTTTTTTGGTTGTTGATCACTTTTCTAAGATGGCGATTCTAGTTGTCTATAAGAAAAACATCATAGGGTACATTTTTGGATCCCACAAACCATTATCTCATACCATGACAGTTGGTTCCTCAACTCATTCTAGTTGAGCCTCTGGTCATTGCTGGATACCAAGCTCACTAAATCCATTTCCTTCCACCCACAGACAAATGGCCAAATTGAGGTCGTCAACCGGATGGTCATACATATCCTGCGCATGTACAATTCAAAACACCCCACCACATGGGATGAAAGTCTTCCCTATGTCCAACATAGATACAACTGAGCCCTGCATAGCTCAACTGGATACAACCCTTTTCAAGTCGGGTTGGGATTCCAGCCATTGGGCCCCATGGATGTTGCACTACCCTTGGAAACCACCTCGGTCGAATCATCCCCTGCTCCACTAGAAGCTGACAAATCCACCTGGTTCATTGAGTGGATCCAACACATCCACCAATAGGTTCATGATATTCTACATAATTCTAATTCCAAGTAAAAGCAGTGCCATGATCAACATCGGGTGCCACATAAGTTTCAGGTGGGTGACAAAGTTTGGTTACATTTGCAGAAAGAACACCTTACAGAGCCCCATAGGAAGCTTCTCTCTCTTTGTTATGGGTCGTACACCATCACCAAGGCTATGGGTGATAATGATTTTGAGCTCAACATTCCCCCCTTCCTTGGTCTCCATCTAGTCTTCAACGTGGCTCTCCTTCAGCCATATTTCCCACCATTATTGGACACCTCAGAGATAGTAGAGAAGTTGAAACCAACATAGCTCAAACCTGAATGCATGCAACAAGAATACAATAATCATATTATGGATGCACATATCAAGGGAACTAGACAATAAAGGATCCATCTTTATCGAGTCATCAAAGTAAGGCAACTCCTGCACCAAGGCAAGTGGGTCACCCGAGGCCAAATTCAATAGAAATTTCCTCATCTGATGGGGGAACTCAATGAAATGGAGACCATTGCTTAATAAGGAGGGAGGATTGATCCAGGTGGATATCGGTGGTGATCCACCTATTCCACTGGCTCAAAAAATAGTTTTCCACCTTGGCAGTTGTTCAATGGTTTTTCAGGTTCCAAACTTCCAGGGTTGTTTTGAGGCCCTAAACGACATTTTTTGGGGAGTTGGGGCCCACGTGACTGCCAAAGGCACTAACTCGGACTAGTCGAAACTTTTTATTCTCAGTTAGAACTTTCTAACGGGCTATCATGCGCCTAAAATGAATATTGTATGCAAAAGTTACGACCCCGGGAAGTTGATGTACTAACTTACCCAAACAGGGCTCACATGACTTTTGGCGCTTCATCTCCTAGGGTTAGGTTTTTGGATGTCTAGGGTTTTTGACATTCCTGTTTATTGTAAAAGGCCTTCAGAGCCTCATTGTAACCATCTTATTGTGAATGAGTGTAGTCGTCACATCTCTTCTCAGAGATAAGCCACCACCATTCCAACAAGCTTGTTTTCCATTGCATTTTACAGTTTCAGCTTATTTCCTTATTGAATAGAAAACTAGTTTTACTATATCTTTGTTATTTTTTGTTAGGAATATTTTAAAAATATGTATTCATTTCATTCTTCTCATAAAATATGGATCAGGTATGATATTAAGGAACAATACTACCCTGTTGGAGGTTATGACGACTTGTATACCAAATGGACCACACTGCGGAAAGAAAGAGACCAAGAAGTGCCAGAGTTCACAAATATCTTCCATACCTTGCACACCAAGATGGGTATCAAATATTCAAAGATAAATATGGTGATCATGTATCATGGTGCTCTACATAGATACATCTAGACTGAAATAGAATTTTTGTACATCTTGTCCTTTGGCGCGACCTACCGATATGTTGTCATAATAGAGAAGAAACTCAAATAAAAGACGCAACAATTTGGGTCTGGGAACCCCTAAAAATTAAAGCTAGGAAAGGGAAGTCCCAACCCAAAGAATAAAGTACAAATAAAATATGGAAAGTATCAAGACAACCAGTCCAAGCCACAAGAAAAAAAGGACACCAAAAAGACAAAGAAAGATACAGGGAAGTGGTGCGACTTCCATAAGATCGCTTGGCATAACACTATTGACTGTTGCTCAAAGCAGTCATTGGTGGTCGAAGTGAAAGCCTCTGAATCAGATGTAGGTTCTGACTCTAAGTCAAAACCAGAAATGGGAATATGGGTCATTCACGTGGAACCTAGTGCTACTGTTTCTACCACCAAGCTCCAGCCTGGTGAAGCAGGCGATCTAGAGGAAGGAGAGTGTCGCCTCTTCCATTCACAGATGTGGGTAAAAGGCACCCTGTTGCACTTCATAGTTGATAGCAGTAGCTAGAAGAAAATCATCTCATCAGAGGTCGGCAAGCGAGTGTCCCTACTAACAATTCCACACCCACAACCCTACACCATTGGATGGATCCGCTAAGGAAGATATCTCCACGTCAGCCAATCATGTCGACTGTCATATGGCATAAATCCCTTCAAAGACGAGGTATTGTGTGATGTTTCTACTCTTGAAGTTTGTAATGTTATTTTGGGCCAACCTTATTTATGGAAACATCATGTTGTATATGTGTCTAGGCCTCATAGTGTTATTATTACTTTGAAAATGAAATTGTATAGGATACCCAAGGTAGTCCCTCCTAGTGTTATTTCCTTGATCTCTTCCAAGCAATGCAGGAAGGTCATCTCTCAGGCCAAGAGATTTGTCTTCTTCATGATTCACTCTTGGAGTGAGAGACAGATCGCAACCACATCCAGGGCCTCCACGACCGATATCTCCACACAACAAAAGAAAATGGATAAGTTTGTGGAAGTATAATCATGTATATTCTCCTCTTCTATTGGGGTACCTCTACACTGCCAGGTCAATCATCCCATCAATCTGACCCCAAGTGCATCGCTACCCAATGGGCCATTCTATTGTCACTCCCTATTAGAAAATGAGGATATCAAGAGGTAGATCCAATAAATTCTCCACAAGGGGCACATCCATCCCAGTTCATCACCTTGTGGAATCCCAATCATGTCGGTGTAGAAGAAACAAGGGACCTGGCGACTCTACATTGATTATTAGGCCCTGAATAAAATTATAGTTTGAAATCGGTACCCGATTCCCCGAATTGAATACCTCTTTGATTAGCTCATAGGGTCCAAATACTTTAGTAAGATTAATATGAAGTCTAGATACCACTAGGTCCCAATAGAATAGAAAGATGTATTGAAGACTGCCTTCAAGTCAAAAGAAGATCTTTTTGAATGGCTAGTCATGCCCTTTGGTTTCACAAATGCTCTAGAAACATTTATGAGGATGATGAATGACATCCTACTAACTTTAACCAATACTTTTGTAGTGGTGTATATGGATGACATCCTCATATACAACAAGACTTGGGAAGAACACTTGCAACATATTCAACATATTTTGCACACCCTGCAGAAGCACAAACTATATGCAAACTTGGAAAAATGCTCCTTCAACATGGAAAGGGTCCATTACTTAGGATAAATCATTTATCAACATGGTGTGCATGTGGATCTAGCCAATATCTAGGTCATCCATCACTGTCCAGCCCCAACCACACTCACTGAACTTTGAAGCTTCTTGGGCCTCACCAATTTCTATCGCAGGTTCATGTTGGGATTCTCTCATATCGCATGGGCCCTCAGCCAAGTAACCAGGTGTGGAAGTAAGAAAAAATTTGTGTGGGGCTTGTCGCAACAACAAGCCTTCGATGACTTAAAAAATAATTTGTGCTCATCCCTGGTACTTTTATTACCAGACCTGAAAAATCCCTTTGAGATCAAGACAAATGCTTCATACTATGTTATGGGAGATGTTATCACTCAACAGGGCCACCCTGTGGAATATCATAGTGAGACAATATCAGATTTTGTCTGTAAGTACCCTACTTATGAAAAAAAAATGTACTCCATTGTGCAAGCCTTTCGCCAGTGAAGATATTACATTCTTCGGAAAGAGACAGTCATCCACATTGATCACAATCCACTACTATTCATGCAGACCCAAGGAAAATTGTAGAATGACTGCCATCATAAGTGGTCAAAATACTGACAACAGTTCCACCTCAACATCAAGTATAAAACACGAAGTACCAACCAAGTTTATGACTGCCTCAGCCGACCTCCATTCATGACACTCACCACAGTTCTAGACTCTTTCATCCACGAGACCTCCGAATGGCCCCACCTCTATGAGATAGACCTTGACTTCTCCACCGCCTACCAAATGTCGGGCGCCAACTCAGTGGTTGCTAATATCCATATTCAAGACAGGTTATTGTCTCATCTGGACCATATTTGTGTTCCATAAAGAGAGCGCATGAAGCTTATTTGGGAAGCTCACTATAGTCGGGTGGAAGGACACTTTGTCATCAAAAAGACAATGGAAATTCTACAGAAACATTTATATTGGCCAAAAATTCGACAGGATGTCGGCAAGTATATCAAGTCTTGCACCGCATGCACTATTGGCAAACCAACCACTAAGAAATAGGGCATGTACACCCCTGTTCCTACTCCTAACAGGTCATGGGAATCCATATCAATGGACTACATGTCGGGCCTCCCATCCACCAAGAGAGGAAATGACTGCTTTTCTTTTTGTTGTTGATCGCTTTTCTAAGATGGCGATTCTAGTTGTCTGTAAGAAGAACATCACAACAAATGCCACTGCCAATATCTTCTTTGAATGGGTATGGGTACATTTTTGGATCCCACAAACCATTATCTTAGAACGTGACAGTTGGTTCCTCAACTCATTCTAGTCAAGCCTTTGGTCACTGCTGGATACCAAGCTCACCAAATGCACTGCCTTCCACCCCCAAACAAATGGCTAAACTAAGGTCTTCAACTGGATGGTCGTACATATCTTGTGCATGTACAATTCAAAACACCCCCGCACATGGGATGAGAGTCTCCCCTATGTCCAACATAGCTACAATCAAGCCCTGCATAGCTCAACTGGCCACAAACCCTTTCAGGTGGGGTTGGGATTCCAACCATTGGACCCCATGGATGTTGCACAACCACTAGAAACCACATCGGCTGACTCATCCCCTGCTCCACCAGAAGCTAACAAAGACACCCAGTTCATTGAGTGGATCCAACACATCCACCAACAGGTTCAGGATATTCTACGGGATTCTAATGCCAAGTACAAGTAGTTCCATCATCAACATTGGGTGCCACATAAGTTTCAGGTGGGCGGCAAAGTTTGGTTGCATTTGTAGAAAGAACAGCTTACAGGGCCCCATCAGAAGATTCGACCACTCCATTATGGGACGTACACCATCACCAAGTTTGTGGGTGATAACAATTTTGAGTTCCACATTCCCCCCTTCCTTGGTTTTCATCCAGTCTTCAACGTGGCTCTCCCTCGGCCATATTTCCCACCATTATTGGACACCTCAGAGATAGCAAAGAAGTTGAAACCAACAGAGCTCAACCATGACTTCATGCAACATGAATCCAGTGATCATATTGTGGAAGCACATATCAAGGGAACTCAACAACAAAGGATCCATGTTTATCGAGTCGTCAAAGAGGGGCAACTCCTGTACCAAGGCAAGTGGCTCACCTAGGGCCAAATTTAGTATAAATTTCCTGATCTCATGGGTGAACTCAATCAAATGGATACCATTGCTTCCTAAGGAGGGATGATTTATCCATGTGGATTTTGGTGGCCACCCACCTATTCCACTAGATCGAAAAAACGTTTTCCACCTTGGTGGTGTTTCGACAGTTTTTTGGGTTCCAAAGTTCCATGGCCGTTTTGAGGCCCTAAACGACGTTTTTGGGGGATTTTGGGCCCAGGTGACTGTCAAATGCACTTACCTAGGCCAGTCAAAACTTGTTTTTCTTGGTTATACCTTTCCAACAGAATATTGTGCTCCTAAAGCGGAGATCGTATGCAAATGTTACGACCTCGAGAAGTTGATGTCCTAACTTACCCAAACGGGGCCCACATGACTTTTGGCGCTTCATCTCCTAGGGTTAGGTTTTTGGATATCTAGGGTTTTGAAATTCCTATTTATTTTAAAAGGCCTTCAAAGCTTCATTGTAACCATGTTCTTGCAAATGAGTGCAACCATCACATCTCTTCTCAGAGATAAGCCACCACCATTCCAGCAAGCTTGTTTTCTGCTACATTTTACAGTTTCATCTTATTTCCTTATTGAATATAAAACCAGTTTTACAGTATCTTTGTTATTTTTTGTTAAGAATATTTTAATAATCTATATTCATTTTGTTCTTCTCATAAAATCTGTATCATGGATTCTATTAAGGAACAATACTACCCTTTTGGAAGTTATGGCGACTTGTATACCAAATTGACCACAATGTGGCAAGAAAGAGACCAAGCGGTGCCAGAGTTCACAAATATCTTCCATACCTTGCACACCAAGATGGGTATCAAATATTTAGGGTGACATATGGTGCTCACATATTGCGGTTCGCTGCATAGATACATACAGACCGAAATGGAATTTATGGACATCTCCTCCTTGGGCATGGCCTACCAATATGATGTCAAAATTGAGCATAAGCTCAAACAAAAGATGTGACAATTTGGGTCTGGGAAACCTTCATAGAAAAAGCCAGGAAAGGGTGGCCCCAACCCACAAAATAAAGGATAGATCAAATATAGACAATATCAGGACAACCAGTCCAAGCTGCAAACAAAAAATTACATCAAAAAGACAAAACAAGATATCGGGAAGTGGTGCGACTTCCATAAGATCCCTTGGCATAACACTACTGACTAGGGATGATTTTAAGGATGGAAATTTATTTTAAAATGTAGAAACCTTGGTGAATCATACTAATCCTTCATATGCCAACTATAAATGATTGGCGATATTTTTGTAAAAATATTCAAATTTCTAAGGATTTTGTATAGTTTTTATAAAATTTTGGCGATTTTTAAGGTAAAATAATTTTATCCTATAGAATTTGGGCAAATCATTTTTAAAATATCAAATCTTAGTTTTGGAAAAACCATGGAAAATTAGCCCATGAATGGAATTCATCCCCTAAAATCATTCCTGCAGTGCTGACTACCGCTCAAAGAAGTCGTTGGTGGCTAAATTTAAAGCCTCTAAATCAGATGCAAGTTCTAACTCTGATTCAGAACAAGAAAGGGGAAGAAAGATCATTGACGTGGAACCCAGTGCCACTGTTGGTACCACCAAGCTCCAACCTTGTGAACCAGACGAGACAGAAGAAGGAGAACACCTCTTCCATTTAAAAATGTGGGTAAAAGGCACCCTGATGCACATCATCATTGATAGCGGTAGCCAGAAGAACCTCATCTCAGCAGAGGTTGGAAAGCGATTGGCCCTACCGACAATGCCACACCCACAACCCTACTCCATTGGATAGCTCTGCCAAGGAGGATATCTTTGGGTCAGCCAACAGTGTTGAATGTCATATGGAATCAAGCCCTTCAAAGACAAGGTATTGTGTGATGTTTCTCCTCTCGAAGTTTGTAATGTTATTTTGGGATAACCTTATTTATGGAAACATCATGCTGTATATGAGTCTAGTCCTCATAGTGTTATTATTACTTTGAACATGAAATTGTACAGGATACCTGAGGTAGTCCTTCCTAGTGTTATTTCCTTGATCTCTACCAAGCAATGCAGGAATGTCATCTCTCAGACTGAGAAACATGTCCTCTTCATGATTCGCTCTTTGAGTGAGTGAAGGATTGCATCCACATCTAGAGCCTCCACGGCCAATCCCTCCACACAAACAAATCAAGTGGATAAGGTCATGGAATAATACTCAGATATCTTCTCCTCTCCTACCGGGGTACCTCTCCAATGTCAAGTCAAGCATCCCATCGGTCTGACCCCAGGCGCACCTCTACCCAATGGGACATTCTATCGCCACTCCCTGTTAGAAAAAAAGGAGATAAATAGGTAGATCAAAGAAATTCTCCATAAGGTGCACATCCATCCCAACTCATTTCCTTGTGGGATCCCAATCATGCTGGTGTAGAAGAAATATGGGACCCGACAACTCTACATTGATTATCGGGCCCTGAATAAAATCACAATTTGAAACCGGTACCTAATTCCTTGAATCGACCACCTATTTGATAAGATCACGGGGGGGAAATAGTTCAGTAAGATTGATATGGAGTCTATCTAACACCAGGTCCTAATAGAACAGACAAATGTATGGAAGACTGCCTTCAAGTCAAAAGAAGGTGTTTTTGAATGGATAGTCATGCCCTTTGGTTTGAAAAATGCTCCAGAAATGTTTATGAGGATGATGAACGATATCCTATGACCTTTCAGAAATACTTTTGTAGTGGTGTATCTAGATGGTATCTTCATCAACAACAAGACTTGGGAGGAACACTTGCAACAAGTTTTGCACACCCTGCGAAAGAACAAAATTTAGGCAAACTTGGAAAAAATATCCTTCGGCATGGACAAGGTCCATTACTTAGGCTACATCATTGATAAACATGGTGTGCATGTGGATCCAGGTCATTCATAACTGGCCAGCCCCAACCATAGTCAATGAACTTCAGAGCTTCTTGGGCCTCACCAATTTCTATCACTGGTTCATGTTGGGATTCTCTCATATCGCATGGGCCCTCAGCCAAGTATCCAGGAGTGGAAGTAAGGAAAAAATTGTTTGGGGATTTTCCTAACAACAAGACTTCGATGAATTGAAGAATCATTTGTGGTCATCCCAGGTACTTCCATTACCATACCTGCAACATCCCTTTGATATCGAGACAGATTCTTTGGACTATGTTGTGGGCGACATTCTCACTCAACATGACCACCCTGTGGAATATCATAGTGAGAGACTATCAGATGTTGTCTGTAAGTACCCTACTTATGACAAAGAAATGTACTCCATTGTGCAAGCCTACTACCAGTGGAGACATTACATTCTTGGTGTTATCACTCCAGGAAACTCTCCAAGGTTGTATGTCAGAGATGCCTGGTAACTTAATCTTTTTGGTAACTATTTTCTCAATAATAAGTGTGGGTTTGGATCAATATGAATATCTTGAACTTTGGATTGTACCTTCAAGATAGTATAGCTATATTCATGCAATACAAGGCCTTCAAGAGCTATTTTCAGATAGGTTTGTAAAACAAATGGATAAGAAAACCAATCAATTAACCAAAACATACATAGGCAATATATATAATGGGTCAAAAAACTAGCAAAAGATGCTTATGATTCTTGCTTAATAGTCAAAAGTAAGATGGCGGTTACCATGGGACCATTAAACATAGACAAAAGAACAATTTCAACTCATATGCATAGATAAAGATGAAGGAGAGTCTGACAATAGAAAATGAAAGAAGCTTGCAGGCTTAATATATTAAAGAAAGTGTCTTTCATACAAAAACAATAGATTATAGAACTCAAAATTGACCCCTGTGTTCTTCATATGTTCTTGGATTTATAGCCTTTTACAAACATTTTCCATATCCTGGATATCTGGGTCAAATTTTGCCAAATACAGAAAATCAATAATTGGCTTAAGTATACTAGATTAGTTCAACTTCTTGACTGCTCTTTTTTCTCTTCAGATTCTGGGCAGATGTAGTAAGCCTTCTGAGGCTACTAGATCTCATATGATATGAGACGATTCAAACTAGACACTTGTTGACAGTCAACAGACTTATCTCCTTGACAATAGCTAACAGTTACTTACCTTTTCTATCTTTTAAAACATCTCCAAAACCAAAACAAACTCTTGATAGAGATGTCATTAATTATTTTCCATCGATTGGAACCAGTTTTGAACCTTTTGGACAAGAAAAACTTGGATTTGTGCAAAAGCATTAGTTTTCAGACTTATCAGTGCTTTCGATATCTAGAGGAAATAGAATTTATGCCGATTAGCTACCGAAAGCTCTTCTTTTGGTGGCTAATGAATAATCAATATGTTCGCCTAAGCCATCGAAACCTAAGAATGTCAAAATTTCAAAAATACCCTTGCCTCACCTCAAAAACGTCTCAGGACTAATCTTTTTAGACCTCTGTAGCTTGCTCAATATTCATAGGTTTACTGGCTACTTCTGGTTCCTTGCATTGAACTTCTACCTCTACAAGGGTCTCAAGAGAAGCGTGATCTTGGTGTTTTTAAGCCATTGTTTTTTTCCTCAAATCCCTGACCTTTTTCTTCAAACCTTGGGCTACTCTCCATAACCTATTGTAGTCCTTTACAATCTTGTTTTTCTTTTTTTTTTCCCTTATGCTTTCATGGGCTAGTCTTTCCAGAGATGAATTGATTTCTGCAAAGTTTTTTGATAGGGTTTCGTACCTGGTCTTTATTACTCTTTCAAGCACCTCTTGCTCAACTAGCTTCTTCGTAAGATTCTTGATTTATTTTGATTTATTCTGCTTTGTTCGTTTTCTAGATGAGGCCTCTACAACTTGTGGCTCTTGTTCTTCTTGGGGAGTAGGTGATGGAAGGTTTTCATAACTTGTTGTGTATATGTCCACAAAAACAGAGTTGTCATGTCCTGTAGTAACTGAATCTTCATGCCTTGTTTCCAAATGTTGCTCTTCATCTTCTGAGTTTGAATAAGGGAGATTAAGGATGTTGTTTCTCACTAGAACTTCATTGACCTTTTCTTCCTCACTGTTAAAATTTAATTTCTTCTTCGTTTTTCCCAATTTAGAGGAAGGAGAGGGTTGATTGACTGGGACTGGAGAAATATCTCTTCTCCTTCTCTTTCCACTTCTTGGAGTGGGGGATTTCTTGGAATAAGGACTCTTTTTTCCCTCTGGCTGAACCTCAATCTAGAAATCATTCCAGAATAGGAAATAATTCCATTCTTTACCCTTTCTTTGCAATAGTTCACAAACCAACAATTTGATTAAGCTATGGTGTGATAATCTACCTGCAACCTGACTGGGTTTGGCCTTGACTTGATGAGTCATATTGGATAAGCTTTGGTGGAGGAAATAAGGCAGATTAAGTGGATTTCTTCCTGTCAAATGGTTTATAAGTTTGAAATGATACATCATCACCCTGTTATATCGCCCTTCGCAGGTTATATACACCATTATAGCCTTCAATAACTGCTTCCAATTCTTCTCAAGGAAAGATACTGGAATATCTTTCTTCCAAATCAAACCTCTGTGTTCTAGTTTTAATTAATACTTGAAGTCAACATTCTTAATCACAGTGGTTTTGAACCATTTCTCTCCATTCGTGGGAATCCCTGTGACTTCGTCTATGAGGGATTCATCAATTTTGAATTCATCCTTGCTGATGATTTATCTCTTTCCATCAAAACTTAGAGCGAAAGCCTCTGCCACTTACTGATGAAAGGTTTGTAATTTTTGACAAAAATTATAACAACCTGCGTATTTGAACATTTTACATACCTCGGGATGAGATTCTAGGTACCCGATATCGTTAAGATCCTTCCTTAGTGTCGACGTTCCTTTCTTCATTTTCCATGACGTTTTCGCACACCCATGATCGGAGGAGTCAATTTCAGGCAGAGTTACAGTGCATAAACTTAGCGATAATCGGATTGGCTGGGCTAAAACTGAGATAACTGGGGGTAGTTTTTGAATCATGGCACTAATTGCAAGGAGTGCAGCGAAACGGTTGATGATGTGCAGATGTCATGGTGAATTAACTGAAATCGATGGGTATTACAACCGCGTATAACTTAATGATACAGTGATCAAGAGAGATTCACTCATATCATAGCGGGATCAGCTTTTTGGTCATGAAGGGTTCCTTTTCCAGTCATTTCGATGGCTTGTGAAATCATAGAAACATTGAACTCGTCGTTTGAAATGTGTGATATGATGTGGTTGGTTTTTGCTTGCTTCAATGTTTTCGGTGGATAAAGTAGCCTTGGGTTCCTTTAGTTAAGCTCCTGAAAGCTAAGGCTTTCGGTGGCTAATGAACAACTGATATGTTCGCCTAAGCCACCAAAACCTGAGATTTGAATTTGATCTAGCACAAACTAAACGAACTTTTATTTAAACCTTATTACATGAGTAAAACTTCGAAAAATGAACCTTTAAATTTTTTATTTTTATTTTTTAAAAGACTCCCTATCACCTAAAAAGAAAAATCTCAATTGATTTATTTGAGGAGATAATACTGGCTCCTATTGGGGGTGAACGCCTCCTTGTGAGGTTTCAAGAACCACAGAACGAATGCCTTTCCTAAGAAAATAAAATTTAAACTATCTGCTAGTGTTTCCATTGGGCATGGAGTTATTCTATAAAAACAAAAAGACTAAAAATAAAAATACAATGAAAAGGCTCCAAAGCCTTAGATAAAATAGAGTCTCAGAAAACACCCGTTGACTAGGCCACCAAACATTTCTTCACCTCCCAGACTTTGTAGAATGAAGGTTGTTGTGTTGTACTTGAGTTATCATGAAAGGACCGGTCCATAAAGGGTTGAACTTGCTGTGTTTGCCTTTATCTTGTCTGAGAGCATCCCATTTCATAACCCAGTCACCAACCTGAAAATTATCCACCTTTTCCTTTCTGTCAAAAGTGTCATTGATCCTCTTTTGATGAGCCTCTGATTTGTCCACTAGTTGTTCTCTGACTTGCTGTAGTTCTACCAAGTCAAGCATTCTTCTTACCATATCATTTGATTCAGTTTGCTCTTCCTGAAAAAATTTAGCCACTAGTAAAACTGGTTGAATAGGGAAAATGGCATCAGTACCATAGACCAATTTGAAGGGAGAAGTTCCTATGGATTTCTTGTTAGTTACTCTGTTTTCCCAAAGAGCAAACTTTAGTTTAGAATCCGAACTCTTTTGATTCTCCTCCAACATATTTCTGATGATTCTGATTAGACTCTTATTGGATGACTCTGCGAGGCCATTACCTTGAGGGTAGTAGGGGGTAGAATGTACCAATTGAATGCCCATTGATTTACACATGTCAACCAATGTATCATCTTTGAAATCTGTTGCATTATCTGTTACTAGCCTTTTTCGGCAACTGAATCTACTCAGGATGTTCTCATAAATAAATTTCATGACGACATGATGAGTGGCATTCCTGGTGGGGATTGCCTCTATCCATTTTGTAAAATAGTAAGTGGCTACCAAGATCCATTTATGTTGACCACTATATGAAGGATTAATTTCGCCTATAAAATCTAAACCCCACTGCTAAAAAGGACCATTCACTACAATAGGTATCAGGGGTAGAGATTTTAGTTGTTGTTTTCCTCTGAATCTTTGACATTTATCACAAGATTTCACGAAGGTGCACACATATGAAAAAAGAAAAGGCCAATAGTACCCATCCCTTAAGATCTTATGAGTTGTGGTATTCAATTAATGGTGGCCTCCACAAATGCTTGAATTAAACTGATGTATAACTTCAACTGACTCTTCTTTGTTTAAACATCTTAGTATTAAACCAACAGGATCTTTCCAATACAAAAGATTATTATAAATGCAGAATTCGATTGCTCTGAGCTTAAGGGCTCGGGCTTGGGTCATGCTAAGTTGAGAAGGAACTTCTAAATTTTGTAAAAAAAAAATAATATTTGAATACCACTCACATGAAGACAAATGTTCAACCACCTGCTGGTTGTTATGTTGTCCTGCTGCTGCTACCTCTATCTGCAAACCTGTTACACTTTCCCTAATGAAATTTATGTCCAAAAGCTCATAGTTTTCTTCCGCCAAAAGCTTGGCAAGGCCTTGGCCTTTTACCAGTTTAGTGGGCTTCACTTCTATGTCGAACTCAATTAGCTTTGTGATCCATTTAGCTCTCTTCCCATCAATATCAGGCTAAGTCAAAACATCCTTCACAGAGGATGAAGGAACATAGGTGATAACCTTTGCATGGTGGATATAAATTCTGAAATCTTTTAAAGATTTAATAAGAGCATAATCTTGTTTTTCTATAGGATCATACCTTAATTCAACGTCTCTAAGTGTTTTGCTGAAAAAGGCCACTGGGTGATCAAGACTTTCATCATATTTTTGTAACAAGACTGCTACCACCATGTCATAGGAATCAAAGGAAAAAATATAGAAGTTCTTGGTGTAATCTAGCTTGATTGGAGTGGGGGATTCCATGATAGCTTGTTTGATATCCTGAAATGAACTTCTTGCATTGTCTGTCCACTTTATCTCGGATCCCTTTTTAAGCATAGAAGTTATGTGTTTCACTAACTCAGCGAAATTTGGAATAAATCTTCTAACAAAATTTATCTTATCGAGTAGAGATTGAATATCCTTCTTTGACCTTGGTATGGACAACCTCTGAATTTCTTCCACTCGAGTTGGATCAATTTTCACACCTTCCACTGAAATGATGTGGCCTAGGAGCTTGCCCTTCTTGAGAGAAAAATGGGACTTTTTGGGGTTCAATGAAATCCCGAACTGTATGCACTTCAGAAATACTCTTTTCAGATACTTTAGGTGCTCTTCATGACTGTTGGAGTAAACTGTAATGTCATCAAGATAGATGAGGACAAACTTTTCCTTTTCTCCCACGAAAGCTATGTCCATGGCCCTCTGAAAAGTGGCCCCAACATTCATCAATCCGAATGGCATATTGGCGTACATGAAGGTACCTCAAGGAGTAGTAAAAGCAGTCTTTTCTTGGTCATCAAGATGTACAGAAATCTGGTTATAGCCTGAGGAACCATCCAGGAAAGACATGACAGTAGCCCCTGAAATTCTTTGCAGGAAATGTTCCATCTTGGGTAGGGGATAGTTATCTTTCTTTGAGCATTTATTTAGATTTCTAAAGTCAACACATAACCTGATCTCACCATTTTTCTTTCTCACTATCACTAGGTTTGCAATCCATTTAGAGTATCTTAAAGGAATTATGATTTTGGCATCAAGAAGCTTTTTGATTTCTCTTTCAATTACAGGCAATAGGAGAGGACTGATAGGTATGAGTTTATGTTTGAAAGCGATGGTGTCCTTCTCAAGGGGAATCTTATGTTGAATGACCTCAGGGTCATATGTTTTCATATCATCATATTTCCAAGAAAAAACATCAATGAATTCCTTCATAATGCTGCAATATTTGGACCTCTGATCAATGGTTAATTCAGTGGATAGATTTATGAATTTAGGATGAACTTGGCTTCCTATGTTGTGCTTCTGGACAATAGGCTCTTTCTCCTTCTTATCAGGTTTGTAGGGGACATCGTTATGATCTAAAAGCTTCTCAAGAGGTACCAAACCCCGAGGTATATAATTTTTGGGCAATTGAACAATATCATGCTGACCCATTTTTCATTTTATCTTAGGCTTCTTGGATTCCTCTACATTTTGATTTTCCTAGTCAATATGCATATCCGAAAATTCATCTACCACCTGGAGAAATCTACTAAGCTCATTATCATCTTCGAAAACTTTCCAGTATTTAATATTTTCGGGCAAGGATGGCCTATATTTGACTTGGATTTCAAAGTTGAGTCTGGGAGGCATGGGAGGAATAAACAGACTAGCTGAAACAACAAGATGATTCATTTCTCTGGGTACATAAGAAATCTCAAAAATGGAAAAAGAGTCCCTGATTTTCCATACCTCATCCCTGTAGGCCTTCAATCTGACATGTTTTGCTTGGAAAGTATTGTTTACTTGATATATGATGAGATCCACATCTCTAAACACTTTTAATCCTTTAATTCCCATCTCCTTGGCAAAATTTAATCCCAATAGAAAAGCCTCATACTCTGCTATATTGTTAGTAGTTTTGAAATCAAGCTTAAAAGACAAATGCATAGCCTCCTTCAAAGGAGAAATCATAACTACACCTGCACCTACTGAGTCTTTGGTACTGGAACCATCAAAGAACATGGTCCACACGGGAATACATTTTTCATCGGTCTGCTGATAAGTGGGCTTCGTGAGCTGTAGAGGAGCTGACTGAGAATCATCTATTTGAAGAATGCATGAGCCAAAGTCTGTGTCTAGAGAATAAATGGGATGATTTACATAATTATTTCCATCACTAATGATGTAGGCAAGTTGATTTTCTCTATAAAGTCTCTTTAGCTCTCCTCCAAACATTGGGGATTGTGGCATATGAAAGATCCATATACAAGGTAACCCCCATTCTTTTGCTCCATGAACGTGACAAGAGGAGGCCAAACTTTGGGGGAATATCAGTCACTACAACATCCATTACCATGTTTCTCATTAGCAATTGAGAAATATTTATAACAAGGTCTTTTATGAGGCCAAGGCATCTGACTTTCCTAGAGTCAAAAGAGAAGAGATCATGATAAGGTTTTGTGACATCAAGCCCAAGTTCATCCATCACCGATTTAGGCATAATATTGTGTGATGCTCCTGAATCAAGCAAGCAATTGCTAAGGATCTTGTCATGGATATTTAGGGATATGTAGAAGGTTGGACAAGAATCATCTCGGTCTTCTACCATAGGTCCTATAGTCACTGTTGGCTTGTCATCTTGTAGGTTTACATAATCATCAGCTAGGGGAGTCTTTGGTTCAAGGGACATCAGGATATTAGACTTGAAAATATCATTCTTCATAAGTTCAGTCAATGGCATAGGTATTTTTACTTTCTGAATTTCTGATTCGAAATTGAAAGAGAATGATAATCTATCAGAAGTTTTTACCTCATTAGGAGGGGCTCTGAGGATGACTTTCTCTTTGTCTTGGGGTTGCAATTGCTTCTAATGTTGTTTTACAGGAATGGAGGTCTACTTTACAGGAGCAGCAGGCTGCTTAGAAGAAACCTCTTTCTTCTTCCCGGGAGCAACAAGGAAGGGATTTGGAGCAGCAGTTTTAGATCTTAAATTATAACCCATCTTCTCATCTGTCTGATAAAAATATTCTTCAATGCTTGCCTCATGAATCTCTTTATCCATCTGGGCTTCCTCATAATCCACTTGCATCGAAAAGGAGGAATCATTTTCATCCCCAAAACAATTCATGTCATCTTCGTCTTCAACTTCGTCATGAGGTAACTCTGGTTCTTCTTCTAGGATTTCATTTTGGAAAGGGTCCCTAATTCTTTGATAATCAGCTGCATTCTTATCTCTATGAAGGTGATGGACCTGTTCATTGTTCCTTCTATAAGGGAATGCATTGAGATTCTTGGGAGCATAATCATTAAGCTCTTTAATTCTTGTTGGTTGATGACTCTGAATTTTCAATTTCGACATTTCTGAGGTCAAGCTATCCAACATCTTGGCCATCTTATCCATTTTGGTATTTGAAGAAGAAGGGGGTTTAGCAGAAGACTTCTTTCTCTCAAATTTTCCTTTAAGTTTATGAGATGCCATAATATTAGATTCTACCTCAAGAGCAGCATCTTGCATTAAAGCGAGAGTGGTTGATCTTCTTTCTCTAAGGATTAAGCAAAATTCTGGATCAAATATAGAAGAGTATGTAATCTTTGTTGATGCATCACTTGGCTTGATCTCTGCAGGGATCTTGCCGAACATCTTATTGAATCTTTTGGTGAAGTCTGAGACTGACTCCCCGTTTTCTCTTCTTCAATTTCTAAATTCATAGATGTAATACAAAAGATATCTTCTTTCTCCCCATTGCTTCAAAAACACCTCATCTAACTGCTCAATACCTGTCACTGAATTTGCTGGTAGTTTCTTGAACCACTTCCTGGTTTGGCCATCCAAACTCTGCACAAAAATTCTTGTCCAAACATCTTCTTCTGAAATGTTAATGTTATCAGCATAAGCATAAAAATATTCTATATGTTCCTCAACAGTATAATCTCTAGATCCAGTAAACTTCGACATGTATTTCTGATAATCTCATGTTGGCATGGCTGATAAGGGATTGGGCAACACAAGAGGTGCATACCTGTTTGCTAATATTTGTTCCATCTTGGTCAAAGGGACATCCATGGAAATCTTAGGGGATGATATAGAGGAAGAATCTTCAGAAGATGAAGGTTGAGATGGGATAGGTTAGCTTATAAAGAATGGTGGTCTTACTTCATTGAGGAAAGAAGGAGAAACACTGGTAGGATGACTACCCTGGGAAAAAAATTCTGAATAAGGTTGAAAATAAGAGGCTCTGTAAAACTGACCAAGCAGTAAGGCCAAGTTTTCTTCACCCTTAGAGGAAATATCTTGTAAAATATATTCAAGAACAGGTAGACTGGTATGAGTATGGAATACACCCTCTATAGGCTTAGTTGGTGAATAATTCAAAGAAGAAGAAGAGTCCTTTTGCCGAGGGGATCCTACAACTTCTTCTCTTAAATTGGATGTAATAACATGCTTAGAAAAAGAGTCTATAATATCATAGGAAATTGAAGGCTCCTCACCCTTCAAACTTTCCAACACAATTTTGATTTTCTAAGGACTAGAAGTCTCAATAGAAGGGGATTCGACAAGAGGTTCTTTAGATATAAAAGAAGAAGTGTTTGTTGGAATACCTGGATTAGATGCTCTTGTAGATCCATAAGTTTGTCTTTGCAAAGATTTTCCCCTTTTGATGATATTCTCAGGATCTGGAACTGGAGCTGCCAGTGGTCCTTCTTGGTTTGCCCTGGTGTAACCTCTTCTCGAAGCCACTTCGTTCCAATGGAGTCGCCAGACATATGGTTACAACCCAAAAAATTGTCCAAACTTTGTCTATCATTAAATCTATATCTTGTCGTCTCCCAGGGAAGCTGAGCTTCAGTCTTGATCCCTGACAGTGACGCCAATTGTTATGACTCCAGGAAACTCTCCTAGGCTATATGTTAGAGATGCTTGGTAACTTAATATTTTTGGTAACTATTTTCTCAATAATAAGTGTGGGTTTGGATCAAGATGAATATCCTAATCTTTGGATTGTACCTTCAAGACAGTCTAGCTATATTCATGCAATACAAGGCCTTCAAGAGCTATTATCAGATAGGTTTGTAAAACAAATGGATAATAAAACCAATCAGTTAACCAGAACATACATAGGCAATATATATGATGGGTCAACAAACTAGCCAAA
Organism: Picea engelmannii; assembly: GCA_009831015.1. NCBI lineage: Eukaryota > Viridiplantae > Streptophyta > Pinopsida > Pinales > Pinaceae > Picea > Picea engelmannii. Next base: position 123,144 of record ML802808.1, read on the forward strand.
GATGCTTATGATTCTTGCTTAAAAGTCAAAAGTAAGATGACAGTTACCATGGGACCATTAAACATAGCCAAAGAACAATTTCAACTCATATGCATAGACAAAGATGAAGGAGAGTCTGACAATAGAAAATGAAAGAAGCTTGCAGGCTTAATTTATTAAAGAAAGTGTCTTTCATACAAAAAAAAATAGATTATAGAACTCAATATTGACCCCTGTGTTCTTCATATGTTCTTGGTTTTATAGCCTTTTACAAACAGTTTCGAGATCCTAGATATCTGGGTCAAATTTTTCCAAATATAGAAAATCAATAATTGGCTTAAGTAGACTAGATCAATTCAATTTCTTGACTCCTCTTTTTTCTCTTAGATTATGGGCACATGTAGTAAGCCTTCTGAGGCTGTTGGATCTCATGTGATATGAGAGGATTCAAGCTAGAAACTTGTTGACAGTGAACAGACTTATATCCTTGACAATAGCTAACTATTACTTGTCGTTTCTGTCTTTTAAAACATCTCCAAAACCAAAACAAAATCTTGATAGAGATGTCATTAATTATTTTCCATCGATTGGAACCACTTTTGAACCTTTTGGACAAGAAAAACTTGGATCTGTGAAAAAACATTAGTTTTCTGCCTTATCAGTGCTTTCGGTAGCTAGAGGAAATAGAATTTGGGTCGATTAGCTACCAAAAGCTCTGCTTTCGGTGGCTAATGAATAATCGATATGTTCACCTAAGCCACTGAAACCTGAGATTGTCAAAATTTCAAAAATACCCTTGTGTCACCTCAAAAACGTCTCGGGACTGATCTTTTTAGACCTCTGTAGCTTGCTCAAGATTCATAAGGTTACTGTCTACTTCTGGTTCCTTTCATTGAACTGCCACCTCTGCAAGGGTCTCAAGAGAAGCGTGAGCTTGATGTTTTTAAGCCATTGTTTTTTTCCTTAAAGCCTTGACCTTTTTCTTCAAACCTTGGGCTACTCTCCATAAGATATTGTAGTCCTTTACAATATTTTTTTTCTTTTTATTTCCCTTATGCTTTCATGGGCTAGTCTTTCCAGAGCTGAATTGCTTTCTGCAAAAAATTTTGATAGGGTTTCATACCTGGTCTTTATTACTCTTTCAAGCACCTCTTGCTCAGCTAGATTCTTCTTAAGCTTCTTGATTTCTTTTGATTTATTCTTCTTTTTTTGTTTGCTAGATGAAGCCTCTACAACTTGTGGTTCTTTTTATTCTTGGGGAGTAGGTGATGGAAGGTTTTCATAACTTGTTGTGTATATGTCCACAAAAACAGAGTTGTCACGTCTTGTAGTAACTGAATCTCCATGCCCTGTTTCCAAATGTTGCTCTTCATCTTCTGAGTCTGAATAAGGGAGATTAAGGATGTTGTTGTTCAATGGAACTTCACTGACCTCTTCTTCCTCACTGTTAAAATTTAATTTGTTCTTTGTTTTTCCCAATTCAGAGGAAGGAGAGGGTTGATTGACTGGGATTGGAGAAATAGATCTTCTCCTTCTCTTTCCACTTCTGGGAGTGGAGGATTTCTTGGAATAAGGAATATTTTTTCCCTCTGGATGAACCTCAGTCTGGAAATCATTCCAAAATAGGAAATAATTCCATTCTTTACCCTTTCTTTGCAACAATTCACAAACCAACAGTTTGATTACGCTATGGTGTGATAATCTACCTGCAACCTGACTGGGTTTGGCCTTGACTTGATGAGCCATATTTGATAAGCTTCGGTGGAGGAAATAAGGTAGATTAAGTGGATTTATTCCTGTCAAATGGTTTATAAGTTTGAAATAATACATCATCACCTTGTTGTATTGCCCTTCGCAGGTTATATACACCATTATAGCCTTCAGTAACTGCTGCCAATTCTCCTCAAGGAAAGATACTGGAATATCTTTCTTCCAAATCAAACCTCTATTTTCTGGTTTTAAATAAGATCTGAACTCAACATTCTTAATCACAATGGTTTTGAACCATTTCTCTCCAGTCGTGGGAAGCCCTGTGACTTCAACTATGAGGGCTTCATCAATTTCGAATTCATCCTGGCCGATGATTTCTCTCTTTCCATCAAAACTTAGAGCAAAAGCCTCTGCCATCTGCTGATGAAAGCTTTGTAGTTTTTGACAAACATTTTAACAGCCTACGTATTTGAACATTTGACATACCTCGGGATGAGATTCCAGGTACCCAATATTGTTAAGCTCCTTCCTCAGTGTCGACGTTCCTTTCTTCATTTGCCACGACGTTTTCGCACACCCGTGATCGGAGGAGTGAATTTCGGGCAGAGTTACAGTGGATAAACTTAGCGATAATAAACTTGGCTTGGATAAAACTGAGATAACTGGGGGGAGTTTTTGAATCATGGCACTAATTGAAAGGAGTATGGAGAAACGGTTGATGATGTGCAGATGTCATGCTGAATTAATTGAAATCGGTGGGTAGTATAACAATGTATAACTTAATGATATAGTGATCAGGAGAGATTCGCTCATATCATAGCGTGATCAGCTTTCCAGTCATGAACGGTTCCTTTTCCAGTCCTTTCGGTGGCTTGTGCAGTCATAGAAACACTGAACCCGTCGTTTGAAACGTGTGATATGACATGGTTGGTTTTTTCCTACTTCAATGTTTTCAATGGCTAAAGTATCCTTGGGTTCCTCTATTTAAGTTCCTGAAATCTAAGGATTTCGGTGGCTAATGAACAACCGATATGTTCGCCTAAGCCACTGAAACCTCAGATTTGAATTTGATCTAGCAAAAACTAAACAAACTTTTATTTAAACCTTATTACATGAGTAAATCTTTGAAAAATGAACCTTTAAAAATTTAAAAAGTATTTGTTTTTAAAAGACTCCCTATCACCTAAAAAGAAAAATCTCAATTGATTTATTTGAGGAGATAACACTTGGGAATGGGACACTAGTACATTTGGGTAAAATTATGATGATGTGTTCGAGGCAATTGCCACTTTATCTTGTTGGAATAATGACAAACAATGGACCCCCTCAAACTTCGTTTCACATGACATCGCTTTTTCATTGACATAGATATCGTATCTATTGCGAAGTTTCATGCAGACACGTCTCATCTCGGATTTGACTGTCCAAACCCCATATAGTCATTTCTACAGTGACATCCTAGACATCGGAATTTCGATGTCCCATTTCGTCGATCTATCTACATGTTTGCATTGGGAGTCACGTCTCTAAGTGTCGTAAGACTAACATATTCAATGGTGGAAATAGGGACGATACAAGGTATCACCTCCGACGTGGTTGCTATGGGAGAGAAACTCTAGGACGTCGTATGAATGGCGTACTGAGTGGTGGAAATAGCGATGATAAGACTCGAAGATGTCGTAAGACTGACATCTTGGAAGTAGCAAGAACGACATCTTGGAGGTGGCAAGAGCAACGTCTTGGAGGTGCAAAGAGAGACATCTTGGAGGTGGCAAGAGTGACGTCTTGGAGGTGGTAAGAGAGGCATCTTGGAGGTGGAAAGAGAAACATTAAGAGGTATCATCTCCAAGGTGTTTTCTATGGGAGAGACACTCCAAGACATCGAAATAGCAACTATGTTGTAGGTATTTAAAAATAATACAATATCAATATTGACAGGGACAAGTACATTAACATTTTATAACATACTAGCCATATCAATATTTAAATCTATATCATCAGTCTTAGGCAAGGTTGGTTGAGGAGGAGGACTAACTTCCAATGGTAAAGGGGGTCTTGTCTAATGAGGTTTAGGATCACTAGGATATGTATCGACTCTTTTATCACACAAAATCACAATTGTTGAGATAAAGTCTTAAAGCTCAAGTGCAATCATTTGTAAATTAGAGGGAAGGCCCATGTTACCTCACCAACCCTCTTTCACTTCAAGTCATCTTTCCTCTGACTGAAGGGGGTTTCCCTCAATTAATATTACAAGGACTTAGGGAAAGGAATCTCAATGTGGAGAGTGAACTCTGAGAAAAATGTGTTTGGGTAGCTTTAGACTATTGAAGAAAGTACCTAGAGGTCTCAAGATAAATGTATTTTCATTGGGCATATAGAGTTAATGTAGCGCTTCAATGGATACTGAGGGAAAAATAAGACTTGAAAGTCTATCATAGGATTATCACCTCATAAGCCTAGGTCAACCTCCTAGGAGAGAAAACCCTAGAGTTTATCCCCTCATAAACACTAGGTGTCATCGTATCCCTTCAAGAGATACTAGCACAAGATAAAGAGAAACACTAGGTGTCATCCTATCCCTTCTATTAGAATTCAATTAATATTTTCTCAAGTCGTTGGGCCAAAAGTGTCATAGAATTTTGAGCATGTTCAACATTATGTAAAGTTTTAGGCTTGATAAAGTTTTGAAAAGCTAGAAGATTCTCTTCAATCTTAGAAGCATGCTCTTGTGCTTCTACAAGGATCTTTGGGGACTTGTCCCTTAACATAAATCCAAATTTCCCCTCAGAGGATTTTGTGTATTTAAGAAGGATGATGACACAATCCTTTAAGCTAACGTCCTCAGTAATTTGATTGAGTAAAGTTTCAAATCTTGTGTCAAATTCTTTTATCTATTCATTTTCCTTCTTCATTTCATTAAATTGCACTAATAATAACTGAGAATCCCTCTTTGTGTCCCATTTCTTCATAAAGGTATCATGAAAGTGTTCCTAAGTTTTTATACTCTTATCAAGAAGGTTATTAAACCATTTTCTAGCATCTTCAACTAGAGAAGCAACAAAACATTTCATAACCACATCTTCATCATCATTATTAAGAGGCTAAATTTGAAATCATGAATAAAAGTTATCTATATGATCTTCAACAGTGATGAAATTATTACCAGATAATTTAGGCAACCACTTATCAAACTTTTTAGGCATAGTATGAGGGTACCCTTGGATTGAAAACATATCTAAAGGTTTAAAGGCATTGGTAACCCATGGTCGTTGAGCCATTGGAGATAAAGCAAGTCCTCCTCCAAATAAATATCTTAATACAGGGGAATTATGAGGATTCCTTATCTTATAGACCTCCTCCTCTTAGGGGATTAGGGGAATAGTCCAGAATTCATCCTCTTATTGTTATACCATGAAACATGACTGGATATTGCTGATAGACATGTGTCCTTTATTCTTTCATAAGATGATAAAACTGGTTCTATTGAAAACTCATTTGAATTCCATGTATAATATGGGAGAGATCCCCTCTTGATAACTGATATATGTATGAAACAGGTCTCAAAAGAGCGTTAATTTATGGCCTATATGTTCTGCAAATTATAATGGTAAAAAACACTAAACAAGGCCTGAAAAGATATCCTGCTCCACTTCATCGTTGATAGTGGTAGCTATAAGAACCTCATCTCAGCAGAGGTCATCAAGCGGGTGGCCCTACTGACAATTCCACACCCACAACCCTACACCATTGAATGGATCCGCTAAGGAATACATCTCCACATCATCCAATCGTGTCGATTGTCATATGGCATCAAGCCCTTCAAAGACGAGGTATTGTGTGATGTTTCTCCTCTCGAAGTTTGTAATGCTATTTTGGGCCAACCTTATTTATGGAAACATCATGTTGTATATGTGCCTAGGCCTCGTAGTGTTATTATTACTTTGAACATAAAATTGTACAGGATACCCAAGGCAGTCCCTCCTAGTGTTATTTCCTTGATCTCTACCAAGCAATGCAGGAAGGTCATCTCTTAGACCGGGAAATTTGTCTTCTTCATGATTCACTCTCGGAGTGAGAGAATGATCACAGCCACATCTAGGGCCTTCGTGATCGAAATCTCCACACAACAGAAGCAAGTGGATAAGGTCATGTAAGAATACTCAGATATATTTTTCTCTCCTACTAGGGTACCTCTACCCTGCCAGGTCAATCATGCCATCAATCTGACCCCAGGCGCACCTCTACCCAATGGGAAAGTCTATCATCACTCCCTATTAGAAAATGCGGATATCAAGAGGCAGATCTAAGAACTGCTCCACAAGGGACACATCCATCCCAACTCATCACCTTATGGGATTCCAATCATGTTGGTGCAGAAGAAATAAGGGACCTGGCCACTCTGTATTGATTATTGGGCCCTGAATAAAATTACTGTCTGAAACCGGTACCCGATTCCCTGAATTGAAGACCTCCTTGATTAGCTCAGGGGGCCGAATACTTTAGTAATATTGATCTGAATTCTAGATACCACTAGGTCCCAATATGACAAAAATATGTATTGAAGACTGCCTTCAAGTCAAAAGAAGATCTTTTTGAATGGCTAGTCATGCCCTTTGGTTTCACAAATGCTCTAGAAACGTTTATGAGGATGATGAATGATATCCTACTAACTTTCACCAATAATTTTGTAGTGGTGTATATGGATGACATCCTCATATACAAAAAGACATGGGAGGAACACTTGCAGCATATTCAATAGGTTTTTCACACCCTGCAGAAGCACAAACTATATAAAAACTTGGAAAAATGCTCCTTCGGCATGGACATGGTCCATTACTTAGGATAAATCATTTATCAACATGGTGTGAATGTGTATCCAGCCAACATCCAGGTCATCCGTGACTGGCCATCCCCAACCACACTCACTGAACTTCAGAGTTTCTTGGGCCTCACCAATTTCTATCGCAAGTTCGTGTTGGGATTCTCTCATATCGCATGGGTCCTCAGCCAAGTAACCAGGGGTGGAAGTAAAGAAAAATTTGTGTGGGGCTTGTCACAACAACAAGCCTTTGATGACTTGAATAAGCATTTGTGCTCATCCCTGATACTTTCATTACCATACCTGCAACATTCCTTTAAGATCGAGACAAATGCTTCATACTATGTTATGGGAGACGTTATCACTCAACAGGGCCACCTTGTGGAACATCATAGTGAGACAATATCAGATTTTGTCCGTAAGTACCTGTTGACGGGCGAAAATGAACGCTCACCTAGTGGAAGAGTGGATCCGGTCCAGGGTTGTCTAAATAACCCAATCCGTTTGGGATGATCCACCCTGACGGGTTTAGTGGCTCCGTTGGCCGATCTAAGTCCTAGGAAAATGAAAGAAAAACTAAACTAAGAAAAACTAATCTAAGTGGGAAAATCTGCTACAGCAAAACTATATACAATTCTAAAGCATATATACAGTTTACTTACTAATATAAAACAAAAATCCTACTTATTTAAATTCTCCTCTATCGTTACAATTATATCTCAATCACAAATGTACAACATTTACAGATTACAGATTTTAAATGAAAACCTGCAAAAAATCATTTGTAAACTGTCCTATGACAAAAAAACTATTGTTTCTTATTTTCATAATTTTATGAGAATGAAATAAAATGAAAACTATCTAAGCTGAACAATTAAAATAATAATCCTAACTATAAACCTGAAATATATATATCTATCTAAACTACTTAAATAACACTAATAAATTAACTATTAAATAACAAAAAGAAAACTGACCTGAAGTAACGCTTCAGGTTTGTCCTGCATACAATTGTCAATTCAGTTGTTCGATGGGAGGAAACCCACACCAGATTCTCCACAGGCTTCTCATAAACAGAAAGCAACAGTGCTCTTCAAATATAAATGACAGGAAAAACAAGACATAAAAAAAATGACAACAATCTTATAATTTACAAATCATTGCAGTTAGATAAATCCCCGTGCAAGATTTGTACAGAACAGTTCAATTAATGAAAAAGATAAACCTTTATTCATTAAATTGAAATGGAGTAATTGATGTAGTAAAAAGAAATAAGAGACATCAGATATGGACAACACGTAAACCGAATCACATCAACATGCAATGAATCATGATAGCTAAAGTAGTTGATAATTGATTGCAAACTGATATGAAGAAAACTTGAAATAAAAGTTTGATATATTGAAAGCTAAAGTTGTTACAAGACATCAAATTTCATCCCAATCTGTATTATAAATCCATAGTCTGGTTCTCCCCACAATCGATGATGAGCTCATTACAAAAAATAACAAGTATTTAAAGACCACAGGGTAAAACATCCCTGTGGGAATTATCAACCACTGTTTACAAAAAATCTGGGAATAATCTCCCAAGTCTCTATTCCTGACTAAAGCTAACAACCTATAAAAAAAATGTATCACAACAGTATCTCCTAAATAGCCACAGCATATCCAATTTCCATTGAAATTCGTATGCACTTGAAGTGGACAAGAATAGACAAGTTTAGATGATATTTTATTTGTAAAACTAACAAAAATCTAAATTTTAAGACTAGCTACAGAATCTCACGATTCTGTAGCTGGTCTAATTTGAAAACATAACTATTTTAAATCAATCCAAAACTAACAAAAATATATTCAAACTATCTAACAAATCTTTAATTGCTAGTTGAAAACAAAACGAAACATTTAAACCAAAACTTCTATGCTAATTGAGAGCAAACGAAATCGTATTTGAATCTATTTCAATCGAACAGACCCTAAACGAATATCAAGCAAATCTCTGGTAAGAATTCAATATAGACATAATATGTCAATCCAACACTCAACAGAATCGTTTAAATCCAAACTAACAGAACCATATCAAATTTGTCTTTGATACCTATCCAACTCATACAAATAATTATGCTGATTCAAGGCACGCAGCATCGTTTGCAAATCAAACCAAACCGAAATGAATCGAACCAATTTGGGGCCGACACAATCGTTATGCAAAATCGTATCAATCAAAACATAGCTATACGATTTTAGCAAACAAATATTTTATACAGGTCGAATGCAATCATAATCCAAAGAGAAAATATTTATTCAAAACAAAACAAAATCGTTTTTGGTAAATCAAAGTCAACAGGATTGTTTTGAATCTATTAAAAACAAATAGAACTAATCGAAAGAAAACCCAATCGATTACCCTAATTCAAACGTACATAATTGTTTCAAAAACAAACCAAACATAATCCAAAACAAATCAATCGTTTATACTAATCTGAGAACAATAAAATTGTATTAACCAAATCATAGTTGTGTCTGAATTTAGAAAACAAATCTTTTGTATAGATTCATAACGAAATTATTTGGTAATTCGAAAATAACAGAATCATTTTGAAATTATAAAAATGAACAAAGCTAATTGGAAGTAAATCCAATCAGTTATATTAATTCAAACCAAATCATAAAACAAAATCAATATTGAAATACATACCTGGACAGTAAGAAAGTGATTCGATCATGATAACTTTGAATTGACAAAGGCCATTGTTGCTTCGACATTTCTGAAGACAATTGAACCGATGGTTTTTTGTTTCTTCTCGTTGGCTTGTAGCCTGTCGTTCTCCTTCGACAACACTATCACCCATTCCTCTAATGATTTGATCTTAGATTTCAACAGGGGAACGTTGGTGTAATAACGTTCAAGATAGGAATTGCATTGGGTACATGGTGATTGATCGGGCTCTGGCATCACAGGCGAGGGTTCTTTCAAGTTACCATGGGTTTCCTTGTGCAGCTTGATTCCTAGGTAGTTAGGGTCGTTCTTGAGGCACGAAGGTAAGTTGGAGACATAGTCATAGGGTTCCATAGAGCATAGGCCATGAGAGTAGGGGTATTCCTCATCTAGGAAACGTTCAATTTCAGAATCTGAGTCCTCGCTCAGCACTATTGGCTTCTGGTCAACGTTTTTCTTGGGTTTGTTCCTAGCACATCTCGATATCCATCGGGCATTTTTCTTTCCCTTACTGTTGACAGCAGTATCACCTTTGCCTTTCTTCCTCAAAGGCTTCTTGATAGCCTTAGTATTTTCTTTAGCACATGGGTCGGCCATGGTATCGGGTAGGTCCATGTCTGAGCAATTCGAGGTTTTGACAGTGGGTATAAGGATATGAAGTGGCACGGCTGGTCCAACCAGAGTTTCAGTAACCAAAACCTTGTCCACTTGGACATAATCAGGAGTGGCAAAGCCATTCCTAGATAGGAAGGCCTGCCAGCAATCACAACTAAGGCTTAAATGGTGGACGATAATGAGTTTGATCAAGCAGTGATGAAAAAGGATGCTATCAACCTTCTCACATTTAAATCTTTTGGACATTTTGTAAAGACTACGTAAGAGATAATGCGGCAAATTCAGAGGGTAGCCTATAAAATTCATCAATAACCGAAGATGATATAGAAATACCAAGCCATAAAGACCTTCACATGTCACAAACTGTTTAACAATTGCCAAAAGATCGTGCCACCTGGGTTTGAGGGTATTGAGAGGCATACCTCTATCACAGCTAACAATTTTCTTGATGTGAATAGGAGTGGCCATGACACCTCGTCGACTTTGGAATTTTTAAACCACCTTTGTCCTATAGCTGGTAGTCCTATAGTTGAGCTTAGGAATTCCTCATTTAGCTCAAGCTGTATGTCTTCGACCCTAGCCCTGCATCCGTTGAAGGTGAGGGAGAACTGTTGGGCTACCGAAAGGTTGAAACCCTCAAATATTTGAATAAACACCAGCCAACCACTACTTTCTAAATCCTCACAGGCATTGTCGAACAAAAGGAGTGTTTGGCTACCATTTGGCTCTATGCGCACCACCGGTGCCATAGACGGGAGCACACAGTGAGCCGGGTGAATGGGAAAGGGTTTGGACAGGGTATTCATAGGATCGAATAGCTCACAAACTTCCCCGAAACCAACAGAGTTAACCTAGGATAGGAGGCAAGCATTAATGCCAAAGTGTACGGGGGTGGTGGAACGAAATTGACCCATGCAAAACAGTCATATCCAAATGTACAACCGACGACACATATGGTGATTCGATTCACTATTGCAAAAAGAAATTCCATTCAAACAATTAACGAAAACTATGGTGAGTCGACCCAAAGATTCGCACAAGCAATAGTATTTGTATGGTTTTAAAATCAAAACAATATTTCGAATAGCACCAAGACTTCAATGATAAAATGTATGCTTTGTATGAAACCATTGAATTAAGGGTCTAATCACCATGCTAATGTGTTGATACGAAAGCATTGGATATTATCAAAAGCAATCAAAACACCATTGAATGAAGGACCGAATCACACTCATTAGAATACCATCACAGTCTCATAAAAATGAAATCATATTAACAAAAAAAAAATGTCAAATGAGTAAGGTTTTGGTGTCTTGTCAGCTGTGTGAACATAAATGAATTGGGAATGCAATGAACACATAGACAAGGGTGACCATAATAATCTAGTGATGATTTTAATGCCATTGACGTGACTTCGAAATCAAAGTTTTCACGTTTGCAGTTGTGAAAATGAGAACAAAGGCAGGTGTGCAAGTGCGCAAAATGACAGTGTTGTTTTATTCAAAAACTTGCAATGAGAATCAAGGGTTCCAAAACACTTGTGTAAGCAACTTATAGAGATAAGATAAAAATGTGAAATGGCTGCCAAAAGTACCCTACTTATGAAAAACAAATGTACTCCATTATGAAAGCTTTCCGCTAGTGGAGATATTACATTCTTTGGAAGGAGACAATCATCCACATTGATCACAATCCACTACTGTTCATGCAGACCCAAGGAAAATTGTAGAATGACCGCCATCAGAAGTGGTCAACGTACTGACAACAGTTCCACCTCAACATCAAGTATAAAATAGTAAGTACCAACTGAGTTTCTGGCTACCTCAGTCGACCTCCAGTCATGACACTCACCACAGTTCTAGAATCTTTCATCCACGAGACCTCCCGATGGCCCCACCTCTACGAAACAAACCTTGACTTCTCCACCGCCTACCAAATGTTGGGCGCCAACTCAATGGTTGCTAATTTCCATCTTCAAGACATGTTATTGTGTCATCTGGATCATATTTGGGTTCCATGAAGCGAGGGCACAAAGCTTATTTGGGAAGCTCACTATAGTTGGGTGGCAGGACACATTGTTTTCAAAAAGACAATGGCAATGCTGCAGAAACATTTCTACTGGCCAAAAATTCGATAGGATGTCGACAAGTATATCAGGTCCTACACCACCTGCACTATTTCCAAACCAACCACTAAGAAACAGGGCATGTACACCCCTCTTCCTACTCCTAACAGGCCATGGGAATCCATTAAATGGACTACATGTTAGGCCTCTCATCCACCAAGAGAGGAAATGACTGTGTTTTTTTGGTTGTTGATCACTTTTCTAAGATGGCGATTCTAGCCACCTGTAAGAAGAACATCACAACAAAAGCCACTGCCAAGATATTCTTTGAATGAGTATGGGTACATTTTGGGATCCCACAAACCATTATCTCAGAACATGGCAATCAGTTCCTCAACTCATTCTAGTCAAGCCTCTGGTCACTGGTGGATACCAAGCTCACCAAATCCACTGCCTTCCATTTGCAGATAGATGGCTAAACTGAGGTCATCAAATGGATGGTCGTACATATCCTGCGCATGTACAATTCAAAACACCCCCACACATGGGATGATAGTATTCCCTATGTCCAACATAGCTACAATTGAGTCCTGCATAGCTCAAATGGCCACAACCATTTTAGGTGGGGTTGGGATTCCAGCCATTGGACCCCATGGATGTTGCAAAACCCCTGGCGACCACATCGGTTAACTCATCCCCTGCTCCAGTAGAAGCTGACAAAGCCACCTGGTTCATTGAGTGGATCCAACACATCTGCCAATAGGTTTAGGATATTGTATGGGATTCTAATGCCAAGTACAAGCAGTTCCATTATCAACATCGGGTGCCACATAAGTTTCAGGTGGGTCACAAAGTTTGGTTGCATTTGTAGTAAGAACGGCTTACAGGGACCCATCAAAATATTTGACCACTCCATTATGGGACGTACACCATCACCAAGGCTGTGGGTGAGAACTATTGTGAGCTCAACATTCCCCCCTTCCTTGGTTTGCATCAAGTCTTCAACATGGCTCTCTTTCGACCATATTTCCCACCATTATTGGACACCTCAGAGATAGAAGTGAAGTTGAAAACAACAAAGCTCAACCCTCACTTCATGCAACATGAATCCATTGATCATATTATGGATGCACATATCAATGGCACTCGACAACAAAGGATCCATATTTATCGAGTCGTCAAAGCAGGGCAACTCCTTCACCAAGGCAAGTGGCTCACCCGGGGCCAAATTCAGTAGAAATTTTCTCATCTCATGGGTGAACTCAATGAAATGGAGACCATTGCTTCCTAAGGAGGGAGGTTTTATCTAGGTGGATATCGATGGCCACCCACCTATTCCACTGGTTCGAAAAATAGATTTCCACCTTGGCAGTGTTTTGACAATTTTTTGAATTCCAAACTTCTAGGGTCATTTTGACGCCCTAAATGACATTTTTGGGGGATTTTGGGCCCAGGTGACTGCCAAAGGCACTTAACTAGGCCAGTCAAAACTTGTTTTTCTCAGTTATACCTTTCCAATGGGATATCGTGCTCCTAAAACGGAGATCGTATGCAAACGTTATGACCCTGGGAAGTTGATGTACTAACTTACCCAAACGGGGCCCACATGACTTTTGGCGCTTCATCTCCTAGGGTTAGGTTTTTGGATATCTAGGGTTTTGACATTCCTATTTATTTTAAAAGGCATTAAAAGCCTCATTGTAACCATCTTCTTGTGAATGAGTGCAACTGTCACATATCTTCTCAGAGATAAGCTGCCACCATTCCAGCAAGATCGTTTTCTGCTACATTTTACAGTTTCAACTTATTTCCTTATTGAATAGAAAACCAGTTTTATTGTATCTCTGTTATTTTGTGTTAAGCATATTTTAATAATCTGTATTCATTTTGTTCTTCTCATAAAATCCATATCATGGATTCTATTAAGGAATAATACTACCCTGTTGGAAGTTATGGCGACTTGTATACCAAATTGACCACACTAGGACAAGGAAGAGACCAAGCAGTGCCAAAGTTCAAAAATATCTTCCATACCTTCTGCACCAAGCTGGGTATCAAATATTCAGGGTGACATATGGTGCTAATGTATTGCGGTGCTATGGATAGATACATACATACCGAAATGGAATTTATGGGCATCTCCTCCTTGGGCGCGGCCTACCGATATGATATCAAAATCGAGCATAAGATCAAACAAAAGATGCAACAATTTGGGTCTGGGAAACCCTCATATAAAATTCCAAGAAAGGGAAACCCCAACCCACAAAATAAAGGATAGAGAAAATATAGACAATATCAGGAGAACCAGTCCAAGATGCAAGAAAAAAATTACATCAGAAAGACAAAGAAAGATATCAGGAAGTGGTGTGAATTCCATAAGATCCCTTGGCATAACACTATTGACCAGAGATGATTTTAAGGATGGAAATTTATTTTAAAATGTAGAAACCTTGGCGAATCATACTAATCCTTCATATGCCAACTATAAATGATTGGTGATTTTTTTGTAAAAATATTCAAATTTTTAAGGATTGTTTATATTTTTTATAAAATTTTGGCGATTTTTAAGGTAAAATAATTTTATCCTATAGAATTTGGGCGAATCATTTTTAAAATATCGAATCTCGGTTTTGGAAAAACCATGGAAAATTAGCCCATGAACAAAATTTATCCCCTAAAATCATTCCTACAGTGATGACTACCGCTCAAAGAAGTTGTTGGTGGCCGAAGTTAAAGCCTCTGAATCAGATGCAGGTTCTAACTCTGATTCATAACCAGAAAGGGGAAGATAGATCATTAACGTGGAACCCAGTACCAACGTTGGTACCACCAAGCTCCATCCTAGTGAACCAGATGAGCCAGAAGAAGGAGAGCACCTCTTCCATTAAAAAATGTGGGTAAAAAGCACCCTAATGCACTTCATCATTGATAGCGGTAGCCAGAAGAACCTCATCTCAGCAAAGGTCAGAAAGCGACTGGCCCTGCCAAAAATGCCATACCCATAATCCTACACCATTGGATGGCTCTGCCAAGGAGGAGATCTTCGGTTCAACCAACAATGTCAACTGTTGTATGGAATCAAGCCCTTCAAAGACAAGGTATTGTGTGATGTTGCTCCTCTCAAAGTTTGTAATGTTATTTTGGGCTAACCTTATTTATGGAAACATCATGTTGTATATGAGTCTAGTCCTCATAGTGTTATTATTACTTTGAACATGAAATTGTACAGGATACTCGAGGCAGTCCCTTCTAGTGTTATTTCCTTGATCTCTGCCAAGCAATGTAGGAAGGTCATCTCTCAGACCGAGAAATGTGTCTTCTTCGTGATTCACTCTCTGAGTGAGTGAAGGATCACATCCACATCTAGAGATTTTGCGGCCGATATCTCCACACAACAAAATCAAGTGGATAAAGTTGTGGAATAATACTCAGATATCTTCTCCTCTCCTACCGGGGTACCTCTCCACTGCCAGGTCAAGCATACCATCGATCTGACCCCAGGCGCACCACTACCCAATGGGAAATTCTATCGTCACTCCTTGTTAGAAAACAAGGAGATCAAGAGGCAAATCAAATAAATTCTCCAAAAGGGGCACATCCATCCCAAATCATCACCTTGTGGGATTCCAATCATGCTGGTGTAGAAGAAATATGGGACTTGGTGACTCTACATTGATTACTAGGCCCTGAATAAAATCACAGTTCGAAACCGGTACCCAATTCCCTGAATTGATGAACCCCTTGATATGATCACGAGGGCCAAAAAATTTAGTAATATTGATCTGGAGTCTGTCTAACACCAGGTCCTAATAGAACAGACAGATGTATGGAAGACTGCCTTCAAGTCAAAAGAAGGTGTTTTTGAATGGCTAGTCATGCCCTTTGGTTTGAAAAATGCTTCAGACAAGTTTATGAGGATGATGAATGATATCCTATGACCTTTCACCAATACTTTTGTAGTGGTGTATCTGGATGGCATCCTCATCTACAAAAAGACTTGGGAGGAACACTTGCAATAGGTTCTGCACACCCTACAAAAGAAAAAAATATATGCAAACTTGGAAAAATGCTCCTTTAGCATGGACAAGGTCCATTACTTAGTCTACAGCATTGATCAGCATGGTGTGCATGTGGATCCGGGTCATTCGTAACTTTCCAACCCCAACCAAACTCAATGAAATTCATATCTTCTTGGGCCTCACCAATTTCTATCGCAGGTTCATGTTGGGATTCTCTCATATCGCATGGGCCCTCAACCAAGTAACTAGGGGTGGAAGTAAGGAAAAAATTGTGTGGATATTTGCCCAACAACAAGCCTTCGATGAATTGAAGAAGCATTTGTGTTCATCCCCAATACTTTCATTACCATACCTGCAACATCCCTTTGAGATCGAGACAGATGCTTCAAACTATGTTATGGGCGACATTCTCACTCAACACGACCACTCTGTGGCATATCATAGTGAGACACAATTAGATGTTGTCCATAAGTACCCTACTTATGACAAATAAATGTACTCCATTGTGCAAGCCTACCTCCAGTGAAGACATTACATTATTGGGAATGAGACACTAGTACATTTGGGTCAAATTCTGACGACGCATTCGACGCACTTGCCACTTTATATTGTTGTGAGAACGACAAACAATGGACCCCCTCAAACATCGTTTCACATGACATCATTTTTCTGACGACATAGATATCATATCTATTGCGAAGTTTCATGCAGACATGTGTCATATCAGATTTGACTGTCCAAACCCCATATAATCGTCGCTAGAATGACGTCCTAGACATCGAAATTCTGACATCCCATTTTGTTGGTCTATCTACATGTTTGCATTGGGAGTGACTTCCCCAAGCTTCATAAGACCGACTTATTCAATGGTGGAAATAGTGACGATACAAGGTATCATCTCTAACGTGGTTGCTATGGGAGAAAAACTCCAGGACATTGTACAAATGATGTACTGAGTGGTGGAAATAGCGACGGTAAGACTCCAAGATGTCGTAAGACTGACATCTTGGAGGTAGTAAGAATGACATCTTGGAGGTGGAAAGAGCAACATCTTGGAGGTGGAAAGAGAAACATCTTGGAGGTGGCAAGAGTGATGTCTTAGAGGTGGCAAGAGAGACGTCTTGGAGGTGGCAAGAGAAGCGTTAAGAGGTATCACCTCCGAGGTGGTTTCTATGGGAGCGACACTCTAATACATTTCAATAGCGACTATGTTGTAGGTATTTAAAAAAAATACAATATTAATATTGAGAGGGACAGGTACATTAACATTTTCAAAGATACTAGCCATATCAATATTTAAATCTATATCATCGGTCTTAGGCAAGGTTGGTTGAGGAGTAGGACTAACTTCCAATGGTAAAGGGGGTCTTGTCTAATGAGGTTTAGGATCACTAGGATATGTATCGACTCTGTTATCACACAAACTCACAATTGTTGAGATAATGTATGAAAGCTCAACTGTAATCATGCATAACTTATGGGGAAGGCCCATGTCACCTCACCAACCCTCTTTCACTTCAAGTCATATTTCCTCCGACTAAAGGGGGTTTCCTTCAATTAATATTATGAGGACTTAGGGAAAGGAATCTCAATGTGGAGAGTGAAGTTTGAGAAAAATGTGTTTGGGTAGCTTTAGACTATTGAATAAAGTACTTGGAGGTCTCAATATAAATGTCTTTTCATTGGGCATATGGAGTTAATGTATCACTTCAATGGAGACCTAGGGAAAAATAAGACTTGAAAGTCTATCATAGGATTATGACCTCATAAGCCTAGTTCAACCTCCTAGGAGAGAAAACCTTAGAGTTTATCCCCTCATAAACACTAGGTGTCATCCTATCCCTTCAAGAGCTACTAGCACAAGATAAAGAGAAACACTAGGTGTCATCCCATCCCTTCTATGAGAATTCTATTACTATTTTCTCAAGTCATTGGGCCAAAAGTGTCATATAACTTTGAGCATGTTTAACATTATGTAAAGTTTTAGGCTTGGTAAAGTTTTGAGAAGCTAGAAGATTCTCTTCAATCTTAGAAGCATGCTCTTGTGCTTCTACAAGGATCTTTAGGGACTTGTCCCTTAACATAAATCCAAATTGCCCCTCAAAGGCTTTTGTGTATTTAATAAGGATGATGACACCATCCTTTAAGCTAACGTCCTTAGTAATTTGATCGAGTAAATTTTCAAATCTTGTGTCAAATTCTTTTATCGATTCATTTTCCTTCTTCATTTCATTAAATTGCACTAATAATAACTGAGAATCCCTCTTTGTGTGCCATCTCTTCATAAAGGTATCATGAAAGGCTTCCTAAGTTTTTATACTCTTATCAAGAAGGTTATTATACCATTTTCTAGCATCTTCAACTAGAGAAGAAACAAAAAGTTTCATAACCACATCTTCATTATCATTATTAAGAGGCTGAATTTGAAATCATGCATAAAAGTTATTTATATGATCTTCAATAGTGATGAAATTATTACCAGAGAATTTAGGCAACCATTTATCAAAATTTTGAGGCATAGTATGAGGGTACCCTTGGATTGCAAACATATATAAAGGTTTAAAGGAATTGGTAACCCATGGTCATTGAGCCATTGGAGATAAAGCAAGTCTTCCTCCAAATAAATATCTTAACACAAGGAAATTATGAGGATGCATTATCTTATATACCTTCTCCTCTTAGGGGATTAGGGTAATAGTCTATAATTCATCCTCTTGTTGGTATACCATGAAACATGACTGGATATTGCTGCCAGACATCTATCCTTTATTCTGTCATAAGATGATAAAACTAGTTCTATTGAAAACCCATTTTAATTCCACATACAATATGGGAGAGATCCCCTCTTGATGACTGATATATGTATGAAACAGGTCTCAAAAGAGCACTAATTTATGGCCTATATGTTCTGCAAATTATAATGGTAAAAACCACTAAACAAGGCTTGAAAATATATCACTTCAAAAGAATACTAGTGCTTCTGCAAAAACACTCCAAGGGTAAGTGAATCATCCCAATAAAATATTTCAAATGATGAAGATAACTCCTCTTTTGTGTTGGAACTAAGATACAAGAACAAAAAAATAAATGAGAGGTTCGAGTGTTGGCTGAAAAGGTTATATGGTACAAGTGGCCTTCAAAAAAACTCCCCAATATCAATCTCCAAGAATAACCACCATCAAACTATATTTCAAGCAAGGTATAAGTGGAGAGCTCCTCATAGATCATGAATAAATGAAAATAAGTGCCAAAACCATGCCAAATCAACCACGAAACCCTAGGGTGCTCCATCACAAGCTCAAGAAGTATGTTTGAAATCCATGTAGCAAGAAGGTGAGCACTCCACATGAAACCCTAGTCCATATGTAAGATATTAGAAGAGATGTATGCAATAGAACCGTTCTTAATTGAACATGTGTTCAAAGAAACTGAAGATGGACAATTATTGAAGACTACTATGGAAGCTGAAGATTGTAAAGCCACAAGGACTTGGAAAAAAGATGCCAGACAATCTGAAGACAAAAGGAAATTACATATTGCAAAAGAAGGAATAGAAAAGAGGCATGAAGATAGCCTTATGTCAGTATCAAGCAAGGGTATATATACAGTGAAAACATTTGAGGTAATGGGATTATCTCTTCAAATTTTATTCAGTGATTATGAACCTATATTGATAGTTAATGGGAAGGAAATTGTCTTGAAAGGACATAAAGGAGCACTAATGGAAATGACTCTTACTAAAGGTTTCATTATGGAAGATGGTAGAACAAAGATTCATAAGGAGAATTCAGTCCAAGGAGGTACAACTAGTCCAGTAAAGACTATGAAATGGAAAGGAAAAGAGGACAGTCAAGAACTTAAGGATAAGTTGGCAGAGGCTGATGTACAACAAAAAATTGAAGATAAGTTTATTTGTACAAATTGTGAAAAGAGAAATGGTAGATGTGATCAAAAAACTGAAAAGAGACAGGAAATATCAGAGGATGAAGGAAAATATTCTTTAATGAACTATGCATTTGTAGTAAGAAGAAAAGGGGTTCAATGGAATGTGATATACATGGTGGTAACAATAATTTTTACTTTTGTAAAAGGGACTTTATAGTTGAATGGAAAATCTGTTATATATGGTGATTTTGTTTCCTGTATAGAAACAAAGAGAAATTTAGCTTCTAAAATGAGAAGTTGGAATATTTTGATTGAAAATCATGAGGAATGGAAAAAGAAACTTAGTGGCTTACATATTTGTAAGAAAAAAAGGGGAAGAATGAAAAGAAATATGCAAGGAAGGAAGGCCAAAGAGAAGAACAAAGAACAAAATTTAGAAATTAGACAGCATTCAGAACAGTGTGAAGACAAAGAAGACTTTTCCAAGACAATACAACATGAAGGAGGATATGACAAGATTGACATGTCATATGCACATCAAAAGGATGAAAAATTAGAGAAAACTTTGAGCAGAGTTAATGAGAAAAGAGATGAGAAATATAATATGTTTTATGAATTTTTATTAACTATTGAATGTGTTTTTTAGAGTGAAAGACAAATTGTTCTTGGAGATATATTTTCTTGTGCAAATATAGAGGAGTATGGGAGTTATGGAAATGCAGAAAATCAATTTTCCTTATTGAAGTAGCCCATGGTTATATGGTTTGGGAAGTAGCCCATGGTTATATGGTTTGGGAAGTAGCCCAAGAGATAATTCCATATTATATTGAATTGAGTCTAAGTTTTATTATTATAATTTTGAAACCCGAGGAGGATTAAAAACTGAGATTTTGAGGATCGATTTGGAACCTTACACAGTTAAAGTGTTTAAGAAAAGGATAATTGGTGATCCTTGTGGATGAAGAAGAATTTGGTCCTTATTGGGCATCAAACTCTATGAATGGTTGGTGCTACAATTTGTCTAAGGCCTCAATATATTTGGATTATGTAGTGGGAGGGTGTGAACTCAATATTAATCAAAGCAAAGAAGACACAATAATATATTTCCTACACAAAGGAACACGCATGAGGTAGGTAGATTTTTTGGGGAAACCCAGTAAATGAGGAAGTTAATTGCTTATTTCTCCAAAATAGCAACCCCACTCCATTCGTTGACCTAAAAAATACACGGTTTCCCTTGGGAAGAAGCACACCAATATTCTTTTGACAAGTTGAATCATAAAATCGACGATGCACAAATACTTCCACTTCAAAACTTGAGACAACCATTTGAGTTAAGTTGATGCATCACCCTCCGCAATGGGAACCATGTTGAAAAGAGG
>ML802809.1:34959-50117 GCA_009831015.1 Picea engelmannii
TATAAGTGGGATGCAGAGAAATGGGAAAAACGTTGGTGGAAGTTTGATTCCTCCTAGGGGCTTAATTTATATGGTTTTGGGGTTGGAGGAGGTGGCTAGGGTTGGGCTCCCAAATGGAACTTGGATGATTGCAGGTGCCACAGCCTATTGTTGGACAATTTTTTTGGATTATTCAGCATTTTTTTTATATTAAAGTAGTTTTAAATGTACCGCAACTTAAAAGTGGATTTCAATGCTCTTTTGAATGCTCTTCTATGTACATTGTAAACAGAGTCAGAGTTGCAAGTAAAATAACAAAAAACTTGTATTAAAGTAGGAAGATATCAACCATCCCTATATGGTTACATATGAATATAAACTCACATCCTACAACTATTTTAATCCTTTAGGATTGTTTGTTTCGTATTACATGTCACACCTCACCTACCTATGTGTCACATTATTACATGCACATGTATATTTTTGTGTTGATGTTATCCCCACACACCCCTCAACACACAAATACTCATTAATATGTTATTCAAACTCCCCCACTCCTTAATTGATAAATGTTACTTTTTACACAGAAGAACTACATCACACAGGATGCAGCCCGATGCATCCTCCAAAATGGAGATTGGATGATTGCAGGTGCCACAGCGTTTGTTGGACACAATTTTGGATTATTCAAATGTGGACTTCAGTGTTCTTTCAAAGGTGCATTATGTAAACATAATCAGAGTTGCAAGTAAAATAACAAAAAATTCTATGAAAGTATGAAGAAATTCACCATTCTCACAAGGGTACATTTGGATATAAATTACATCCTCTAACTATTTGAATCCCTTATGATTGTTTGTTTCCAATTACATGTCACCTTACATACCTGTGTCACAATACTATATACACATGTCCAACCCCTCCCCCAAGTAATTCATAAACACTACCTTTTACAAAGAGGAACTACATCATTTGTTGCTTCTTTCTAACACATCTTGAACTAGAAAGTTGCCATCAACTTCATGCATCCTCATGCTAAATGTAGAATCCACCTAGACGAATAGCTATGTTGCTCATTAGGTTACCATCATTCTCATATTGCAAGTAGATATTATAGCATCGTTGCAATGTACTCAGCTAGTAAACCATCCATCCTAAGCATATCCTCTTAAAAGTTTACCCCCCCTATCTAGAATCCCCTATGACTTTCAATACTTTTATACCCATTTCTCTTGCTAATTACAAACCTAACAGCAATGCTTCATAGTCTGCAATGTTGTTTGTGTAGTCAAATTCCAATCTGTAAGAGAAATATGTGACTTTACCTTGCAGAGATGTGAACATGATTCCGACTCCTGCGCCTATCCTGGATTGGGTCCCATCAAAATGCATCTACCCTTATAGCTTTTGTTAGATTTGTCGTTGCATCAGGATCCAGTTCAATTGAATTCAGAGATCAAGCTTTTGTTTCTATCTTGGAAGTTGTTTCTCTTGTTGAACCCTAGAAATCTCCTTTCTCAAAGTTGTTGAATTCCTTTCAACTTTTACTGCCATCTCTTGAGCGTCTTTAAGATCCTTTGGGTCTTTTTCTCTTATTAGGAAACCAAAATGTCCATCAAATGCATCTAAGTAATACTTTAAGATCGTTGTTACTGGGGGATTGATATCATTATATAACTTCTGAACTATTTGATCAAATCTCTTAACGAACTCTGTAATAGTGTCATTTGCATTCTTTGCACCATTTAAAGAATCCAACAGAAACCTATTATCTCTTTGTTTTTTCCATTTGTTAAGAAAAACATTTTGACATTCTACCAATGTACTGATGTTGTTATCTGGTAAGCTAGTGAACCAATCAATAGCATCATCTTCTAATGATAAAACAAATAACTTCAAGAGAACATCCAAATGCTTGACCTGTGATTGTTTTATTACCTTTGTGAATACGTTCTAGTGGCCTATTGCTGAAACTGCATTGTTCCTGGGAATGTAGGCAAACTGTCTATTGTGTTTTGAGGTATATAATTGGGAGCTCTGACAAAACAAAGAAATCTAATGGCTTATAGTTATCATCTAACCAAGGTGTAACCACATTGTTCGATGTAAATAAATGCCTTGACTTATTTGAAAACAAGTACCTTATATCTTCAACACAATCAGAGTTATATGTATCTTAATTCTATGATGCACGAGCTAATTTTTTCACTTGTCTTCGATAATGTATTTCTGGTTCAGCAGTTTAGGAACAATTCTTTGCTAGGAACTCCTTGTAGGGCGCTTCTTTTTTAAGTTTTCTTTCTATGGAGTCAGCAGATGAGTTTTTAAGATAAACACTTTAATCTTCACTCATCAAATATCCTGAAGCCCAGTCTTCAAATTTATGGGAAACGGACTTCGTCCCCAGCAATAAAATGTTACCTCCCAAACTTGCACTTGAAGTTATAAAGCCTTAATAATGAGTGCAACCCTAGGGGGAACTTAGAGGGGTTGTCTGATCTCACCAAAACAATGCTCTCTCTCACTTTAGGTTGGCTTTCCTCCAGCACAAGGGGGGTAACCCTAAGGCAATTACTAAATCTGTTCTCTAGGTTTCTTGAAGTAAATTCCAGATTAGGTAAATAGAAATAAATAATGAAATATTTGTTTATATTTTAGGTGGATGAAAAGGGTAGACTAGTGCCAATTTCAGCTAGGGAAAATGGAGTCCAAAGGGATATTAAGAAGGTTTGGAATCTTGAATGTTTAAGGATGATTAAGCTGTTACAAACATGCAAAGCCAATTCATGTATGCTGATTTCAGATTGCAGAATATTATTTCTAGGGCCCTTCCAAAGGTGCTCCTATTGAACAGTAAAGAGATTGCAGCAAGGAAGTGTTTTATTAAGAGCAGAAAATTTAACAACCACCTTTTAACGAAATGATAGCAACAAACTTACTAATTCAATAGTAAAACAACAAAGGACAAAGATAGGTTGAATCTCAACTATGGCATTTCTTTATAGACAAAGCTGTCCCTCAAATGAAATTCCTTACAGCAGATTTGAAGTGCAATTTCCAGCAGCAAAAATTAGCACATGTAGATGCAATAGGATGAAGCTCACATGGCAATAACCCTTGAAATTTTTTCCTTCACTAGATCTCCAACTACTAGAACTAGAGTTCTTTACTCGAACTTTCAACCACCAGAACAATGAGGGAGTTTCTCTTTAAATAGAATTCATAGCTCAACCCTTTGAAAAGAAAATAATAATTTGTAAGTCTAGATCCACATTTTCCTCCAAAGAAAATACTAAATAACTGCCACAGAAGCCTTCCCAAGGCTGGTCACTCCACAAAAATGATAAAACATGTATGAGAAGAGGGTTGAATGACTCCCAATGCCACATGTCATCATCTCAAACCAAGACACCTCCATGATATAAGCTTGTTTAACCAAGCATTGTGGTTTCACATGCCACTAGCCACCGTATTCCTTGGAGTGCTCATCAAAAGGACCACATATAAACCTTATCCAATAAAATAATGATAAAGACCATCTCAAATGGAGCACTCTCCAAGGAATGTAGTTATTTCTCCTTGGGATGGTAAAACAATGCCAAATGTCCCCCCTTAAAGCTAGGGCGCTTCCTCAAAAGTGAGCTTTTTCAGTGATTCAATTACATTTATGACCAACTATCTCTCCAAAATGGTCCCAAGAATAGTGTGCCCTTAGAATATGTGCATGGAGTGGATCTCTCTCATTAATGCATGCAACAAACCCTCCAGATCAACTTTGATCAAGTCTTCTTTGCTATACAACATAGATTGGATGCTCAACAAAGGGAGCACTCCTCTTCATAGGAAAATGTGCCAAGTGATAAGCCATAATAACCTCCTAGGAGATCACTTAGTTGGCAGGCTCTCCTTCCAAGAAAAGATATTTGATCAAGTGTTTGGGAATTAGAATGCCCAATGCAACTATCTCATGCCAAATGCCCCTTAAACACCCAATGTCTCTTTGGTTGATGTGGCATGCCCCATGTTACAACAAAATCTAGCACCCCCATATGGTGTAAAGTCCCAAGTATCAAGGGGCTAGTCTTTTGCAACTTAGGAAGGCTACCCATTGTCACTTTAGTATTATCTCCCTCTCTCTCTCTTTTGGTTGGCTCTTCTCCAACTCAAGGGGAGTATCTCTAATTAAGATTGCTAAGTCTATGGAGTGGGGGCCTTAGGTGATATAGGAAGAGTAAGCTTTAAAAAAATGTATGTTTGTTGTAGTATATGAAATGGGATGTGCTACCCCCGTCTCAAGGCCTTCAAGTTGCACACATGGAGTGTCGAGAGCTGGATGGAAAACACATCCCACAAAGCCCCTCTTCACCATGCTTCACCATCATCATCAACAACAAAACAACATCCACCACACTAACTTGATCCATAGAGGGTGACAAGTCTTGCTTCATGAGGTAACTAGTCAAGTTTCATGGTGAGTATAGTTTTGATACATGGGGCATTTGTATAGGTTTCAAAGGGTTCTTTCTGATTATGAAACATTTGCTCGGAAGTTATGCGTTTTACCATTTTTCGCCTTGGTGGTTATCCTATGGTTTCTAGTAAGTTCACCATCCTTGGGGAAAGGGGTGCTACTAGGGGTCCTTTATGTGTCATCATGCCATTCCCAACCATCTTTTGTCACTTTCCATCTTCATTCCTCTTTGTATCATCATCTTTTGGGTTTTGGGGTTACATGTACCCGAAAAATGGATTATAACTCATTCTCTTATGGGAAGAAGAGGCCGAAGGCCCAGAGGTTGTTGCAACTAGCGTCAATAAATAATTAAAAAGAAAAAAACAAGCCACGATTAAAATGTAGTGGCAAGGTTACAAAGGGACACACAATCCATAGTCCAAAACTTGAGCTCTACCTTTCTTGGCGCTTTCCCCAAGTCTTGAGTGCGAATGAACTCCTCACCTATTTGAAAGGGACTTATAAGTATCCCACTTGAAAGGAAACACATTTAATGCACAAAATCAAGAAACCTTGTAAAGGGGACTTGCAAACTATCTAAAGAAAATAAAGAATAAGACAATTGTAGGGATTGGAAAAAGGGTGCACCCCAGACAAAAGGTGACTTAAGGATGGAGCACACCCTCTACAAAGGAACCCATGGAAATAAGACCATATGAGACCCTTGCATGTCAATGAGCTCATACCCAAAAGTTTCTCCCTCATCCACCTGACATTCATCACAAGGCCTAGATAGGGTTCACCCAGGAAACACTCTACTTGGGGAATTGGCCTACCCAATAGGACCTTTTGATAACCCTCCCATATTTAAATTTGGTAAATTGCATAAAGTCTTTGACCATGTGTTTAATTTGAAAGGGGGGACCCAATGTACTTGTTTGGGTGGCTCTTGTATTAAGATTGATTTACTTGACATGATTCATACGACTTGTGGACCCTTGGAGGGCATACCTTGTTTGTCTTTGCAGGATCTTGCTGGGTGGCATCATTCATGGATGTACTAAGGCACTTTGGATCTCCATGGGGGCATGAAATCCCACAAGATGGATGTTGTGCCCCACATGTTGGAGGGCATTGATGATGAACATTTCACACCTGATGACGCCACTGGCCCATGAAAAAGGCCTCGAAAGATGAACCATGCATGACATCACCCTTCTATGCCTGAACGTTGGCCTAGCTCACCTTTGCATCATATTTAGAGTGGTCGATGTGGCATGGAAGCTTGCATTTGGTGATTTTGTGGGTTGTTACCCCAAATTTTGTAGACTAGTGGGATGATGTCACACCATGGGAGATGACACCCTAGCCTTTGGAGGCTAGGTCACCCAACGACCACCCTTGAAGAAGACTTTGGGGACCTATTTTCTTCTATTTTGTCATTTTTGGTCATTATATAACATAGGTGGGAAAACATCAAATCGTTTTAGTTGAAGTCAATGTAAAAACATGAATTTGGACCTAAATTAGTTGATTTAATTGTAAATTTGGATAAAGTGAGCTTCGATTTCCTCTATAAATAGAAGCAAGCCTCACTTCATTTGTCATAATTCATCATTGAGACATTATTCTCTCTCTCAAAAAAATTCGGCCCTCTTATTTTCTTGTGCAAATGGGGTGATGCGATTTGCTTTGTGGAAGTTTTTGTCTTGCAAATAGTCTTGGAGGTGAAATCACGACACTTTGGAGGATTGGCTTGTAATCTAGGCCTGCTCTTGGTGAATGGTCTTTGTAGGTTGGCTTTAGTTTTATGGTAAATTTATGCAATTTGCTTTGATTATCTTGCTTGGAGAAACCCTAGGAGGGTTAGGATTGTTTATCCCCTCCTTCAAGCTAATTTTCTGATTTAAGTGAGGTCATTCAGGGGCATTTTTCAAGGGTTAGGATTGGCTATCCCCTTGGGAATATTCTTGGCTAGGGTTTTAAAACTAGGGGTTAGTATTGTCTATCCCCCTAGGGTTTGAAAATTAGTTTCCCATTAATTAGCTAAGTTAGACGATTTGGAGAAAGGGGACGACTTTGGATCATAAGGTTTGGGTTCAAGGTTTAAGTCTCCTTCCCTTGTTTTCTAACTTACTATTTAATGTTTTGACTCCATTGCTCAATAGATAAGGCACTAATCATTGCATTGAAAACGTGAATATTGCTCTCTTAAAACCATTGGATTTGTGGATGAATTGCTCTCACTCTAAGCTATTTTTTAATGCTAAAATACTTTCATTTCTTACAAGTTTACTTCTTGTTGTAATAACAAATTAGCTACAATCATTAGGGATGCAATAAAACCTCTCTCTCATTCTTGTTTACTCACTTTTTCACCACATAAAATTGTGTTTGAACATTGAAAATTAATCTACTTGTTAAGGGATACAACTTGGCATGTTTACTTTCTAATTTCTGTGGTGAAAACTTGCTGCTGTAGCAAATGTTCGTTGCAACCATCTAGGGTTGTTATGAATGTTAAGTCTTAATGCTGTTATTAGATTATTTCCAAATTACATGAGCATTCAATGCATTTCCAAAACAACAACGTAAAGTGGATCACTGAAAGAAACACAATCACAAGGTACACAACATTTTATCCTGGGAAACCCTCATGGGGGAAAAAACCCAACAAAAACTTCCTCAATAAAAGATTGCAAATACACTGCTAAGACTAAGACCAAAACACCAAGAATAAACTAAGACTGAGCATGCACCTCTCTTCTCCTTCATCCTGCAACTGCAACTGCCTTCAAGATATGTGCACTGGATGAGTAAGTGTGAGTGTGTGCAGGTGAGGCGCCATCCTCACATATACATACTAGTTGAGGAGGCGCTAGGGTTATGTCTATTCACTTAGTAGGGCTGACTTCTTCTAGGAGGGTATTCTACTGACATGACCCAATACAACATCATCAAGAGAAAGAGAGGGAAACATCATCATCAACATCTGGAACACTGACTAACACATCTACAAACCATCGAAAGTTTTTCTCATCATCAATATCATCATCGTTCACATCATGGAGCCGGAGTAACGTCATCATCATCATCATCAACATGAAGTTGAAACATCAATATTAATAACATGAAGCTAGAACAACATCATCACCAACATCACAAAGTTGGTACAACATCATCAACAACATGAGGTTGGAACAACACGAGGCTGAAACAACATCATCCACATATGGCAACAGAATGAGGCAGGTGCAACAACATTTTGTGGTACTCTGACAGACCGTCCTTACCGGACCTTTGAGATCTGCCCAAGAATCATAAGATTCCCTAGGATATAAAATCCTAACAAGCTACCATGTGGTACTTTGACAGACTGTCCTTACCGGACCTTCAGAATCTGCCCAAGAATCATAAGATTCCCTAGGATATAAAATCCTAGCAGAGCTACCACTACTGACCACATCTGGCATATACATGCACAAGTACTTTGACAGATCGTCCTTACCGAACCTTCAGGATCTTCCTAGGAATGATCAATCCCCTATGATATAAAATCCTAACAGGGCTACTCGATGTTGGTTAGGATACCATAATATCATTAGCGTCACTCCCCCTTTCGAGGAAGGTCCTTTTGGACAATACCAAACTTGCCTCAGAAGTACTCAAACTTCACACAAGATAGAGGCTTGGTCAACACATCTTCAACCTGCTCATCTCTGCCAACATATTGGAGTTTTATAGCTCCCCTGTGCACCATATCACGAATGTAGTTATACCAGATCTGTATGTGCTTCAACATATCATGGAACACTGGGTTCTCCATCATCTTTATACAACTCTGGTTATCACATAGAATTGCGGTGGCTTCCATATCCAGATCTAACAAACTTGTCAACAACTTCCGAAGCCATATGGCTTCACAACTGGCAGAACATGCTGCAATTTGTTCCGCTTCTGTCGTGCTGAGAGAAATAATGGATTGCTTCTTGCTTTGCCATGAAGTCATGGCTGACCCCAAACTAAAACAACATCCTGAAGTGCTCTTTCTATCTGAGAAACTTCTAGCCCAATCTGAATCAGTATAACCACATAGTCTGAAGTCATGATCTCCAATATAATAGAGACCATAATCTAACGTAGCCTTAAGGTATCTCATCACATGCTTTGCATCTACAATGTGAACACGTCTGGGATCCACCAGATACTGAGTCAAGGTGTTCATAGCAAAGCATATATTTGGCCTGGTATTCGTCAGATACATTAATGAACCAATAAACTCTCACGAAGTATCAACCATGAGCTTCAAGTTTGTTTCCATGGGTTCAAGTTTGTTTCCATGGGTGTGTTCATGGCTTTACATTCCAACATGCCAAATCTCTTCAGTGTTTCAACTGCATACTTCCCTTGGTTAAGGAAGATCTTCTATGGGCTTTGCCAAACTCCAAGACCTAAGAAATAATGAAACGAGCCTAGGTCTTTTACTCTTGGTAAATCCCAAGCTCGTCATGAAACTATCAATTCTTCCATATCAAACTCTAGGAGCTTGCTTCAACCCGTACATAGCTTTCTTCAACCTCTAGACACGAGTCTTTCTATCTTCAATTTCAAACCCTCGTGGTTGTTCTATGTACACTTCTTCTTCAATAACAACTTTTAAGAAAACTGTTTTTCACATCCATCTGGTGTAACTTCCACTTCATTTTGGCTGCAAGATCTATGATGGTTCTGGTAGAAGTGTATCTGGCTACAAGAGAAAATGTCTCTTGATAATCAATACCTTCCTTTCGAGAAAAACCACGAGCCACAAATATTGCCTTATGTTTTTCAATACTTCTGTCTGTTGCATGTTTTATTTTTTATATCCACTTAGAAGATACCACATCTTTGTACTTTGGTATGGGAACTACTTCCCATACATCATTCTTTATAATGGATTGATAGTCTTCCGTCATGGCATGCATCAATTCTTTCTTTTGAATGGCTTCTTCAAAGCAAGTAGGTTCCTTTTCTATGAGATCACAGATCAAGGCCATATAGCCGGAGAATGGCTTATGTTTCTTGCTTTGTCTCATGGTTCCTTCTGGGGCACCATACTTCTCTGCATCTTGAATACGTTTTCTCGCCCAAGCTGACTTTCTCTTGTGAGAGATCATCCTATAGGGAGGTTCTTGAGATTCTATCATATCATGATCTTCTAGAATCTCATCATCATGAGTAACTGTAACTTCCCTCACTAGTTCAACAACTTTGGGAGCTACATTTTCTTCATATACGTCTTCAAGCTGACATTTTCTTGATCTTTTGAGTGCTGCATCTTCATCAAAGGTTACATCTCTGTTGATCTCAATATGATGGTAACCTGGTATGTAAATTCTAAAGGCCTTAGAGACCTCACAGTATCCAACAAAAATTCCCTTCTTTCCTGAAGGATCCAACTTAGTTCTCTTTTCTTTTGGAATGTGTACAAACATTGGACATCCAAATATTTTGAGATGGCTTACTTCTGGTTTCTTTCCGACGAACATTTCTTTGGGAGTTTTGAATCCAAGTGCACCATGGGATAATCTGTTTTGAACATATACTATCGTTCTTGTTGCTTCATTCCATAAGTGCATTGGAAGATCTTGATCGTGAATCATAGTCTTCACTGCTTCCATAATTGTTCTATTCTTTCTTTCTGCTACACCATTTGGTTGAGGATTATAGGGAGTGGTGAGCTCCCTCTTAATCCTGACATCTCTCTAAACGCTTCCAAATTCATTTGAAGTGCACTCTTCTCCATTGTCTAACCCGAGTATCTTGATTTTCCTTTCGGAGAGGTTTGCTACCAAGGCTTTGAATTCCTTGAACTTTCCAAGTACTCCATCTTTTGATTTCAAGAAATAAACCCAAGTCTTACGTGAGTAATCATCAATAAAGGACACATAGCATACATACCCACTTAGAGAGGTTAATGGCATTGGTTCACATACATCTGAGTGGATAAGCTCCAAGATTCCTTCTGCTTCACTGTCGCTCTTTGGAAAGGGATTCTTTATGTTCTTTCCTTGTGCACATGCCTTGCATACACCTTCATGATCTTCCTTTAATTTTGGTAAACTTGTAACTACCTTGCTTACATATGGTAAGGCTTTGTAGTTGATGTGAGCCAATCTTCTATGCCAAAGTTCACAAGGACTTTCAGTAGAGTGAGTTAAGGCTACATTTGAGTGACCTTTTAACTTGTACGAACCACATTCTTCTGTTCCAAGAACAACTACATCTTCTATGGTTTTTCCTTTAGGCGACAGAAGAACTTCACCATCTATGAATGCAACCCCGAAACCTTTCTTATCTAGATTTGAGATTGAAAGTAAGTTCTTTGTCAAACTTGGTACATAAAGTACATCGTTCATTCTCATTGGAGTTCCTGAATCAAGTTTGTAGGTGGATTCTCCCATTCATTTGATAGGGTATTGATAATCATCTCAAATTGAAACTTTCCGGGGGAATTCCTTTTCTGTAAGACTAGAGAGAATGTATTTCTGACCTCTCATGTTCTTAGAGGCACCACTATCTATGAGCCAAGTATCTTCTCCAGGTGTCACAGATCCTGAGAGGGATGAAAACAAAACGTAATCTTCAATCTCTTCTTTAGTTAACTTCTTGGGTGGCTCATCATCTTTAGCTGCATGGGCATGATGTATTTTGTTATTTCTCTTCTTGTATTCTTCCCTTCTAGCATGACAATTCTTAGCAATGTGTCCCATCTTATGATAATTATAACATTGATAAGAGGATAAATCTTTTCCCTTTCTTTGATCCTTATGATATTTCCGGAATCTCTTTGGAGGGTGAGATTCGTTATGAAAGTGGGTCTCCTTTTGAAAACGAGACTTCTTCTTTCATCCTTTAGCATGAACAACTAGGGATTGATCTTCATCTCTTAATAGGACGACTTCTCAATTGGCTACTCTTGCTTCTTCTTGAACACATTCTTCCCATAAATTGTCAAATTGGAGTTTCTCTTTTCTTGCACAAATAGTTTGGATGAAGGCATCCAAAGGTCTTGTGAGACCATTAAGGGTTTTCATTATGAGTTCATCTTCATCCAAGTTGTCTCCAATTGCTTCTAACTGTTCCTTGAATTGAGGAATCCTATAGAAATACTCTTGAACAATTTCTCCTTTCTGGATCTTTGTATTCTTGAGTTGGGTTCTCAAGTTCATCCTCCAGTTGATGTTCTTTCCTTCATGCATTTTGGTTAGGGAATCAAACATATCTTTTGGAGTATTCTTAGAAGACACTTGAGGGATCAAGTGGTCTTTAATGGAATATGCAATTATTCTTTTAGCCCTAATCATATCCTTCTTGTACTTCTCTTTGGCTTCATCTTCTTCGGGTTCCAATACATTTTCTTTTATGAATTTTGCAAGGTCATTCTCTTCAAGAATGATTCCAATTCTGTACTTCCAGGCACATAAATTTTCCACACTTTCTAAGTTGTCAACAAGCTTGGTGCTTGCAGACATCTTGACTGGGAGCTAGGAAAATGACTAGAAAATGAAAGTGTTCAGAAAATGAGTTTGAACTTACCAGAAGATGTGCTAGGCTGCGACGAGTTGGTTGGAGCTGAATGTTTTAGAAAATTCCAAGTTTTACCCCTTGAAACTTGACCTGTGCAAATTTGGACAAGTACTTCTGGTACTGGCTTTGGTTTCTTGGTTTTCTGTTTTTCTGGTACCAACCAAAACTAGGGTTTGAATTTACAGAGAATCTGACCACTAAAAAAGTTCGCTCAAGTAGCCCGAAGATGCGCTAGGGCAAGGCGCACTTCCCAAGATAGTTTTTGGTCAAAAATTCCTCTTTAGTAAAAAGCCCTAATTTCCTTGTACGACAACACTGACGTTTTTAGATACCCAATGAAAGGTGCTCTATTCAGTCAAGCTCTGATACCATGTTAAGTTTTAATGTTGTTATTAGATTATTTCCAAATTACATGAGCATTCAATGCATTTCCAAAACAACAACATAAAGAGGATCACTGAAAGAAACACAATCACAAGGTACACGACATTTTATCCTGGGAAACTCTCATGGGGGAGAAAACCCAACAATAACTTTCTCAATAATAGATTTCGAATACAATGCCAAGACTAAGGCCAAAACACCAAGAATAAACTAAGACTGAGCATGCACCTCTCTTCTCCTTCCTCCTGCAACTGCAACTACCTTCAAGATATGCGCATTGGACGAGTGAGTGAGTTTGTGTAAGTGAGACACCATCCTCACATATAAATACTAGTTGAGGAGGCGCTAGGGTTATGTCTATTCACGTAGTAGGGCCGACTTCTTCTAGGAGTGGTTAGAACCACTTTATAAACACTAGGGACCGACTTCTCAAATACCACCATATAAATATGGTTTGACCAATCCAAAAAAGGGGATTTGGTCTTATACAAGACCTGACATGATCAATCCACAAAAGGGGATTTGATCTATAAGATAATAACTCAAATATAATTAGAATATTCTTCGAAGTTACAATATTTCAACAATAAATTTGCTGATAACACTTACTTTACAACCTATTTAGCTGTCAAGATTGTTATTCAAACGTTGGAGATCTATTTTCTACTCAAGGGATTTCATTTCCAAATGTTATTTGCTGATTTTGACGGTGATTTCTTGTAGTTGTTAATATATTTTCTTGCTGATATAATTTAGAGTCTGCTGCAGCTTTTGGGACAAGAAGGTTTCTTGCTGCATTCCTTAGTATTCGGGGGTTTAATTTCATGAATTTCGGTCTTGGAATATTGGCTCTAACATTGGTTTTGTAGGTTATCAATCATCTCTCCTCTACCAAAGTCATCATTCTCCAAACCCTAAGCACTCTCATTTGGTGACCAAAGGAGGGATCCCTTACAAACCCTTGCCTTGCACTCTCCATCCCCCCAAGGTCACCCAGGAAGCCTCCCTTGTGGTGGAATCATCCATCAGTAAAACGAGGGGAGTAATTGCTAAGGTGACAATGGTTCTTACTCCCAATTGTGTCGCATTAGTGACATTTGTGGTTAGCTTTGCCCAAGCGACAATTTGTGCGATAACATGATGGGAATGGAAATGGGATAAGGACTAGATAGGAAAAGACAAGGACAAGAACAAGGGATGAAAAGAGATGGAAGGAAACCAATGCCTATCAATCATGGGTTAATGGAGTCATGAGATGTTACTAAATGGAGGGACTAAGTTTGTGACATCATAATAATTTCATTAAAGGTGTCAAGTGGATGACAGGGTTGTTTTCCACCTCCAACCAATAAAGGATAAAATGTTGTTTGCTACATTCTCCATTCTAATTATGTGTACTCAAGGAATATGGACTAGTTTGTGACATTGATCCTTAAAGTACTTCTAGAAATTTACATGGAAATAAATCTTGGAAGGCCCTAGAAGGTACCACACACCAACAAAATATAAAAGTGTCATATTATTTATGAATTATTAATCCAAATATGCAATTAGTTTATTAGAAGAATGGCAATAAACAAAAATAAAACAAGAAGTAAATGAAGAGGGGGAAACTTCCTCACATTGATTTACTCCTAAATTAAATACTTAGGCTTTTATATTAAATTGAAAACAAACAAAATTTCTACATAATTTCACAACAATGAAAGCATTAAACCTTACGCCAAAGTAGAAAGCTATACCTTATGTCTTCATTAGTCACCAATCTTGATATTACGAGGGAATTGCATCAAGCTTCAATTCAGAAGCTCCAATGCTTCATCACTTCTCTAAATCCCAACTCCCAACACACAAAATCACCTTTACAAATGGAGAGAAAGCTCTTTATACAAAAGGAGCTTCTTCTCTCGTACAATAAAATACAATAAATCTCCAACTAACTCCATGACAAGTCAAACAAATAATAAAATATTGGATTAGTTAGATCCATGGTTGACCATATCAAGGTATGTGGATGCTAGCCTCTCCAAGAGAGGTCACCCTCATTGAAAAATATGAAGTAATATGCAACAAAATATCCAAGAGAGAGTGCACCACCCATAAATAGGCATTATACCAAGTCAATATGCTAAATGGGTCCACATAGAATGTTCCCTCCAAAGTGCATGAGTGAGAAAATAATACAATAATCATCCCAGGAGAATGCTCTACAACCACCATCCCAAAGAAGCATGTGGTCCACAAGATGCATGCAACTAATCCACATGTTTGAATCCCAAGGCAACCAACTCCATGGATGAATATGCTAAGTGGCAACTAGATGGAGTGCTCCACAAGAAAGGAAGTGGTCAATCCCAAAAATACTAAGTGGATCATTTACACAAGTGCATCCTCAAAGATAATGCTCCAATAATAAAAATCAGACCAAGCAAGAACCTGCAATGTGCTACGTGTGACCCTCTAAGTATGCCACATGCCTCTCAAGAAAAACCCTGCATAACCACCTGCAATAAAATAATATATGTGCCAAGTCAAAGATGTGAGGGTGCTCTCCAATGAAGGTCAAAAGATGACACGTGTAGTTGAAATATCCATGAAATAAATATGAGACACAAAGCACCTAGGAGAGGTGTGCCTTAGAAAACTGTGCCATGTAAGTACCTCAACCACCTAACAAATAATAAAATATCTCCATGTGAAGTTTTCCCTAGAAAGAAGTGCCAAAGTGGTTAGATCTCATCAATGCTCATGCCAAAACCATTTGTTGTTTTCC
>ML802809.1:76538-131707 GCA_009831015.1 Picea engelmannii
ACACAATGTGGTAACAATAGGCTCCAATTTGGGGACATACACTTTTTTTGGGAGTGCATGAGAATCCCAAAAATATTTGGTCAAACTTGTCAAATAGAAAGAAGAGGCAAGACCATGTTACATGATGGATATGTATTAGCATCCACAAACAACACATACTTATTCATATTTTTGTTTTATTTTTTTATTTTATACATTACCAAGTGTTTAAAATTGAGCTTCAAAAATGCCAAAATATACGTGAAAGTAAACTAATGATCATATGTGTTGAGGTTATTCGTCCTACACTACCCTAACCTATGATGAAATAATAGATTAAATGAAGTCAAATAACCAATGCGACCATCCAAGCATCAACTCAAGACCATGGACCATTC
This sequence comes from Picea engelmannii, assembly GCA_009831015.1. NCBI lineage: Eukaryota > Viridiplantae > Streptophyta > Pinopsida > Pinales > Pinaceae > Picea > Picea engelmannii. The sequence continues at coordinate 76,916 of ML802809.1, forward strand.
CCTTGTGTTTGATAATGATCCAAAAGAATGTTACATCAAAAGTGGAATGAATGTATTATGGAATCTTTAGTATATCATGGCTGCAAAATGAAATTACATTACAAATATGATAGTCAATACAAAAATATGAAATAAAAGAGTATGTTCGAGCACATGTTAACTCAATCCGATGTTGAAGATAGCTAAAATATGGACATGACAACCCATCACCAATCTGAAAATCATCTAATATGTCTTTTAAAAGAAAAACTTGTAATAAAAATATCATTTATCACCCTCAAGCAAAGTGGATATAGGCTACCCAATCAAGAAAATCTCTTCTACCAAGCACAAAGATGTAGTAAATGAAATTTCAGATCTAAAAATAATTTTTTTCACACCATTTGATCGCTGGAAATGGTTGTCATAAAGTTTGCACTCAATATCTTGTTGCCCCAAACAATTTTTAGCACAAAAAATACACTTTCTAGCTAAAAAAACACAGATAAATTCACATAAATATGAAGAAGTAGATCGCTGAGAATTTCCAACACTTTTATCGTCCAATTTCTGAAACATTTTTGAACTATATGTTACCCCCCCATGCCTTGGGGTAATTGGAGGAGATCATGTCTCGATGCCTGCAATGGAGAACATGACCTACACAATGATGATGATGATCACATGTCCACAAATGTCAGCCCAACAACCCCCTCATTTTCCTCCTAGCTGGATCAACCAAGGCTCATCACATTCAAGCAACCTAGAGTATGGGAGATGATAAGTTATTGTCACCACGAGGTATGTTAGTCCTTTCATGAAAAGTGTTGTACTTAATTTGTTGGGCATGTGGATGAATACCTTTGGTTGAAGTTGGATAATGGATCACTGGTTTGGTAAATTGTGTCAGTTGCCTTGTTTCACCTTGGTGGTCAGTTTCTCTGCCCTAGTCCCGTGTTGTCACCACCCAGGGAAAATGGGTAATATTGAGGGGGCCTTCCCAAGGGTAACGTTCCCCTCTCTATCATACTTTACACTTTCCATCTTGGATCCTCTCATATTGTACTAAACTTCGACTATGGTCCATTCTCTCATGAGAAGAGGGGATGGAGGCCCAGAGGTTGTTACACAATGTTGTGCTGATCTAGTGGTCTAGATTCCTTAGAATTTAATTATCAATCCAGGTAAGTAAACTTGTGAGACACAGGAGCAATATGTGCAAAAGTAATCTTGAAATTGCCTAAGAACTCCTACTAAAATCATAACAGTAAAATGCTAGATTCACAAATAGAAATTGGTTCTTTTGGTCATGATCACTCAGACTTGACCGTCTATGGTAGGGAATCATATTACAAATACATCATTCACTTCTTCAAAGTGTGTCTACTTGCAAATGCCCTATGTTTTAGTTAACCAAGCTTCAAGGTCAACAAGGGTTAATTTGAAATGTGAGTTAAAAAGCTGAATGAAAGGTAAATTGCAATAATGAAATGTGCTTATAAGAAATATATAAAGGAATTGCAGATACAATCAACTCTGAGTATCTTAGTGTAGAGATTGTTTGTATGGCATGAAAGATGAAAGATCAATCAATCACATTGTTGTCTTTAACATCTATATCTATAACAATCCTTAATCACATAGTCAAAGTAACATTGTCTGCAAACTATTTAAAATGAACTCTTAATCTACAAGAAATTGAAACAACAAACATGCATTTACATGGAATGACTTCAATCAAAAGAAACTTGTTAAGGAAAACTGAGATTGTTTAAGAAATTTGACACATCAAGTTAACTCAAAAGTCCATTGCTTTTGAATCAACTGTTGCAATTTGTTTCCAACCATGTGTTTTGACAATTTAAAAAATATATGGAACATCAATACATCTGCTCAACCTATTTATATATCAGGAATTACATCTAATAGGCTTGCTATATATTTGACTTCATCTAAGGATCTCAAAAACCGAGTTGATTCCTTGGCTGAGCACAACCCTTAATATGTGGTTTTGAAAATCGTTCGCTACAAGAAAATATGGGAAATTCCGTACTAGAAATATACCCATATCTTTATCAATATGTATTTTCTGGGAAATCATTGCCCGAAAATTGCAGATTACACTGTTTTCAAAAATAGATTAAAGGAAAAATGGATCAAATCTTCATTATAGCATTGGACATGGCTATTCCTTGATCTTATGGATCGGGTCCTTGATTTTCTAATGATATGATCCTTGTTCCAAACTTCTAGAATCAAATCCCCAATTCTATGAGTGAACTGCAGATTTCCTCTAATTACTGTAATAATGACTTGCGTATTTCCTGTAATAACGGCCTGCAGATTTTCTATAATAACAGTTTGTAGATTTCCTGTAATGAATTTGACCATCATTGACTTTCGGGTGCTGAATGGCATGGGATGAGAAGATAGATAAATCACCATCCATTGGTATTGGTGAAGTATCTCCAAGTGCAAATTCTCCCCTAGAGCAAGTGGAGATATGCCAACCTGTAATTCCTATAATAACTCATGAAAGCAAAGTAAATTCCTGTAATGACTGGATTATAGGTAGTTTTGCTAAGGAAATAGCTTTTAACATAATTTACAAGAAGAAAACAAAGGTTAATATCAAATTAACAACTTATTGCCTTATTCAAACTTGTTATGCCATCGATAGGTAAAAGTGGGCAAAAATAGTAGCTTTTGGGGTCAAAATGGGGGATAATGGAGCTGGAAAAAGAGTCAAAACTAACACCCAACATCTCCCCTAGACATAGGATATTGCATGTCGTCATGCAATTTTTTTTTAGGTAATTGCTGATTCAAAGTTTCAAAAATGTGTTTCTTTACTTCTTCAACCGTCCACTTGGTTCTCCTCTATTTTTTTCAACAAATTTTCTTCTTTTTCTTCCTGTTCCGTTCTAGCCATTTGCCTAGTTATCCTCTCTATTGCAACAAATCAATGTTTAGATGTTGATCTCCTCACCTTTTTTACTATTTAGAGTGGAGTTTCTTCATGAGTGGAATCTGATTATACCTCTATAACTTTCAGTTTGCCCTTCTTTTTCGATCTCTCAATCAAAATTGTCTTAGAAAGCAATGTCTCCTTTTTATTCGACCCCTATTTGGTCCTTGCTATTTTAGCTGCATATTTCTGAAGAATTTGAGAATCTTCCTTTTGAGTTTGTTGTTTTCCTTGTAACTTAGGTTTTTGTAAACCCTTGATTTTGTGCTTCTGTTTATCCTTCTTTCTTGTAATAACTGATTTAGGGTTTACATAAATTTATTCCTCTCTTTCAGAATCTTCATTAAACATCTCAGCTCCCAGAAATTGGTTTCTTGAAAGAAACTCATCCCATGTTTGATTTAACTTTTTTAACTTATTCAACATAATTAACTTAATTAAGTCATGATGGCACTGATATCCCCTATCCTAGGGATAACTAAGGAGATTATGTCTCGAGGCCCATAGGTCCTAGACATAGAGTACTGAGAGCCAGACGACTTGAGCTTGGCCTTGGAGGGCCCATCTTTTCTGCAGTGCATCCCATTTATCAACAACAACAACATCCATCCCACCAGCCTGGTCCTTAAGTGGCAGTGGGTCTTTCTCCATGAGGTAATGAGTCCGGGTATCATGGTATGTGTCACTCTGATTTTCAAAGCATTTGAATATGTTGCACTGAACTCTCCTTTATTTCATAACGTTTGCTTGGAAATTATGCTTTTTAACTTGTTCATACCTGGGGGGTGACAAAATTCCCTAGTAAGCTGGTCCTCCTTTAGGATGAGATTCCAATAGGTGGGTCTATGAAAGGTCATTGTCCATTTCTTCCATACTTACCACTTTTCATCATTATCCCCTCATCTTCCCCTACCTTGGTTCGGGCATTGGGTTTGTCACACTAGGAAGGGTTGCACCTTGCCTTGTGGGAAAAAGGGGCTAAAGGCCCAGAGGGTAAAAGTAGTTGGCAAGAGTTAAAAGCCAAAATAAAAACCTTTGAGATGCTTCGCCCAAGGATTCACGAGAAAAAAATAAAAGACTTCTCAGAAGAAAATGGGACCCGTAAGATAAAATAAAACTCAAGGTCTAGTTGGTGGATGGGAGGTCTCATCATGAGCCTGCCTATTAGGTCCATGGGCATGTAGCAGTATGACACTACCATCTATCTGGTCACCAAACCAGGGTAGTGGCTCTTGGTGGCATATCCAAGAGAAAGGGGGTCTCATCACAAGTCAACCTTCTCATTTCTGTGAAATGCTTGTGGGTAATGCTGTCACCACTGGTCACCACGCCAGGACAGTGGCCCCCATATTTTCCCTTAAAAAGAAAAATCAATAAGACAAAGAATAAAAGACATTGAATGGGCTAGGAAATAATGACATCCATGACAAGGTGCATCTCTCCCTCTACAAAGGCACCCACAAACAAGACCTACATTTCCCTATTATCACTGCACCCTCTGCCCAAACATTTCCCCTACACCATTGCACACACTTACATGACCTAGATTGGTCTTCACCTGGGAAACAAACCAAACTTGAGGAGAATTATCCCAATAGAACATCTTGAGACCCTCTCCAAACCTGACTTGTTAAACTGCATAATGTCTTTAAGCATTTGTCTGGGTAAAGGGTGGTTTGATGCACATGTTTGGGTAATTTGATTATTGGATGTGATTGACATTGCTATGATCCCTATGACTTATGAGCCCATGGAGGGCGTACTTGTTGTTGTTGCAGGACCATGCCCAATGGATAAGTATATATGGGGAGATGATTAGCTCGAATCTCCATGGGGCTGAAAGCCCACAGATGGATGCTGCGACCCCAACCAAGGGTAGAGAGATGCCAGAGACTTGCACTAGGGAAAAGGGAGGACGTTTCACCGAAGACACTTTGGCAGGCCTAGACCCAGGGGGATCTTGCTCTTCCACCTGGACGTTGGCCTTGGGAGGCCCATGACGTCACCATTGTGGCCATAGACGTCACCCGGTGTCAGGATTGGCATTATTGAGGCAATTGTGTGCTAATTGGCACGTGTGGTATCATCTGGGGGCTTAGAAGGCCCAACGTTTTGCAAATGAGGCCCAACGTTTAACCCAAAAGGCTCAATGTCACCCTAGAAGGGCATGACATCACCTCTAAAGATGATTTTAGGGTTTGATTATTTTAATTTATGTAAAAACTAGATTTTTCATGTAATTTGGTCATGTCGGATTTTTCATGACCTAATTGTAATGAAAGGTCATTGATATTGTATAAATAAGAGATAAAACTCTCATTTTTATTCATCATTCACTCATCACACATGTGGCGGTCTGAAATTCGGCCCTCTTTAAGGGTTATTGGCTGAAATGTAGTGGTGCACACTTCTTAGAGGAGGCAATTCTTGGTGTATTTTGGCAAATTTTCATGTGCAGGATCTTCAAATAGGGTTTATGCTTGATTATTCTTGGTGAAGTAAGTGGAAAATCTGCATTTCTTTATTGTGAATGAATGCTTATGGTTAATTTTCTTGTTTCATGTCTAAGATTATGAAATTGCTTGCTTGAAACCCTAGGAGAAAAACATATGTTACTATCTTTTTCTCTATAGTCTTTCATTTGCTAAAATTTCTTGAAAGACACCTATCTAAAAGTAGATACTAGAGCCCTACCATTGTATCACTCTAGTAACCCTACTTCCTTGCCCATTGCATATTTTATTTAAATTTGTTCAAGGAAAGGATAAATCGCTAGGGCCTAACTTTTGTTACTTCCTAGCAATTATATTTAGGAGTTGGATTTTTGAGGCCTTGGGCTACCAACACTTCTCTCATCATCTCCATATCCTTTGACTAAACAATATCATTTCTATTTTCCTCTAAGACTTGTTGCTGCCATTATTGACTCCATTACCATAGAAAGACACTAGTATACCATTTACAAGTGTTGATTAATCAAACAATTTTCAAAACTTCTTCTCTTGAACACCTACTAACTTTTACTAACCTTAGATTAGCCTAAATCAGTAACATACTTGCTGCTGTTGAAAAAGATTGCTACAACCATCTAACAACACCAAATTATCCCTAAAAGTGACATATTATGCTAGCTAGATGTTGCTAAAACTGCTTGTGACTATTCATTATCAAATTGCCTAGTTAAAGCTATCATTACAAGTCTTTATTCAAGCATTTTAGAGCATAAATCTTTTGGCTGTTACAAATTTCTTATTTCTATTATAAATTGTTACATTGTTGCAAATTTTATATCATCTAGTACATTTCTTAAAAGTTCATTGTCTTATGAAGCACTAAAATCATTTTGGTACATAGAAAGTGCCCCTTTTTGCCTTGTTGTCTTGTTCTGGGCAGGTACACAATATTATTTATTTGCTTCATTTCTATAAGACATAAAAGAACCCTTTGATTTGAGTGATCTGTGAGAGGGGAAGGATTACCTTGTGTTAATTTCCTTAGCCTTCTAAAACCCCCAGGTTATTGGTGACGTCTACCCTGGGGTAGTCTCGACATACTCCTAAATAGAAATGGATTTCTTATTAAGGTGACAGTGATAGGTTACTCGCAGTTACACCAATTTTGTATCCACTTGGCTTGGGATTTGGGCAAGTACAAATTGTGCAATAACATTTTGGCGCCGTTGTCGGGGAACACTGAATCAATATTCCTCAAGACGACACTTTTTCGGTAAACCTTTTCCCAAAATCCTTTATATTACAAAAACTTACCTGGCAACTCCACTGAGGGTGATCCCCTCATCCCTTTGATAGTTTCAAGAAAATTATCTGGCGACTCCACAAAGCTCAGGGAGTTATACCAATCCTCCCAAGTCCTTTAGAAGAAAACCTCCTCGAAACTCTCCTATAGTGAAATCATTGTTTGGATGCAATCTTCCCTTAAACACAATGTCTAATGCAAGGACTCAGACTGTTAATCCAAACCAAGATAATAACCGAAAACAATGGTCATCCGAGCTTTTCAAACCTTTAGACATGACAAACATACCAGGATACCCTAGGCAAATGCCCCCTAGGTATGCAAAATGGTTATCTAAATTCACTGGTAATGATGTAGTCAGTGCCGAGGATCATATGAGCAACTTCTAGGCCTTCTTTCAGCTTCATCCCATTAGTGATGATGTTGAATATTTAGCTATGAAATTTTTCTCTGCTACCGTCCATGATGGCGCTAGACGATGGTACAATAGTATCCCTTATGCTAATATTAAAACCATGGATAAGTTGGAGGAAGTGTTCCTCAAACGATGGAGTGTCAAGGAAGACCCCAACATGCTATTAATAAGGCTAAATAACATCACAAAACAAGAGAATGAAACTGTTAGGGAATTTCATGATAAATTTGAAAGCTTAGTGCAAACGATCGCGGTGAGCCATCATCCTTCAGACAATTTTCTTCTCTTTCTTTACACTAAATCCTTTACAAGACATGGGATTTATCCTAAGAGATAATGCCCCTAAAACAATCCAAGAGGCCTAAGAGGTGGCTACAAGAATTGAAGACAATCTATCATCATCTAGAGTTGAACCTTTCTCTGCCCAAGAGTCAAAATAGATGCTAAACCTAAAACAATCCATAATGTTGAGCCTACCTCAGATATTTGTGCTAGCTTGGCAAAGCTACAATTGATTGTAGATGGCATGGTAAAAACCCAAGAATTTATGATGAATGGGATTGTCAACTTGGAAAGAGCTCAACAACAAGCTCCTAGGGTACCTTACAAAGGGCAATTCCAGAAAGGGACTCAATTTTTCAAACCAAAAAATGATCAATAAGTCCCTAATACTTTAGCCCCCACAAACATGGTAGATGGTAACCCTTGGTGCTTGTAGTGTAGAGACTCACATTGGGAGCATGGATGTCCCCTGAACAATGGTGAACAAGAGAAAGTGAATATTATTGATCATACCATTGAGGGTCCTCAATGTTGCCTTAATGTCACACTTGAAGAACATCAAGAAGGCATAAAGGAAACAACCAAGAAGGCTAGGATGGAGGTGATAAATAATCTTGATCAAGAGTCGAGAGAGAAGTTAAAGAAACAAGAATTGCAAGTGTATACTAGGCCAAAACGAATGAACCAACCTCTCTCTACTGGACCTGTAACTTCACAACCAAGACCTCCACCTATGAACATACTTCTTCCTGAAAATCCTCCCAAAATCGACAATGTTGATATGAATTTTGACTTTGAAGGTGCATTGGCAAAAATGTACGTAACCATTCCACTAAGGGAAGTCATCAAGGTTCCATCTGTAAAAGAAAGGTTCACTTTTTTTTTCAAAGTATCTGATGAGCCAATGGACCCCCCTATCATGTTACAATTAGACCATTCTAGGGTTCAGTATGATGGACACCCACCTTTCTTCATGACATTATTAGTTAATAACAAATGTCTTAACAATTGTATGCTTGATTCACGACCTTATAGGAATGTGTGTGGTTTTGAATCCAGGGAGATACCCACTCATGGGGTAGTTGAAAATGTTGAAGTACGCCTTGGTAAATATCCCGAGAGAGTGATCCACATGGATATTGTGGTCGTTGATGTCCCTGATGTATGGGGGATTCTTTTGTCCAAGAAGTTTGCTTCAATGTTGGGAGGTACATTAGAAATGGATCTAATTTACATTAATGTGCCTATGAAGGATGGGACAATATAACGCCTCCCAAATGTGCCAATGGCCAAGGTCCATGTGCAAGAAATTAACAATAATGTTGAAACTAGTAAAACACATGAGCCAATCAAGGAAAACCTTCCTGTATTTTCTCCAAAGGATTTGCCTTTCACTTCAGAGGAGGATTTTGATAAAATACAATGGCCAAAGAAGGAAGAATATCAACAGATCCTAGAGAAATACAAGGACAAAGAAGTTGGGACTGTCAAGCTATTAAAGAAAGTGGATGATGATATAATGATCATGCCAACCAAACAAGAAGTCTTCACAGCTGAATCCCACCCTCCTCCCTCAAAATGATATACTAGAGTTATACAAGAAACAACCAAGTTCAAAGAAAAGGATTATCAAGAGGGAGATACGGTCTGGATGCGGGATACAAAAAACGGAGAGCCTACTAATGTTAAGGGGAATGCGTAGTTTTGGCTTGGACATTTTAGAGTCGGAATGAAGTCAGTCAATGATGCCTACTATCTATCCACGTTGGAAGGAAGAAGATGTCCATTATCGGTTAGTGGACACCTCCTTAAACCCCATCATGGGCCAAAGATTTGACTTCATAGGTAAGTACAGGTAAGTTAGGTAGGCATTTGCATTCATTGTATATACCATTTTCATACCATGCTAGAGTAGTATAGTTGTAGTTTCATTTTCCTTTTGTATATATATGCTTGCTTACTTTTATTCCATTGTATCATATATGAGCGAGGGGTGATATCACCACCCTGAAGATTACTAATTCATTTTGTTGAGATCTAGCAGATACAGGTCATGCCAGAGATGTTAAGGTTCTCATGCGCTCTACGGTGAGCACATGTCCTCGAGTTGGAGCTAGATGTTATCCCCTATCCTAGGGATAACTAAGGAGATTATGTCTCGACACCCACATGTCCCAGACATGGAGTATCGAGATCCAGACGACTTGAGATTGGCCCCGGAAGGTCCATCTTTTCTTCAGTGCATCCCATCTATCAACAACAACAACATCCATCCCACTAGCCTAGCCCTGAAGTGGTAGCGGGTCTTGTTGATAAATGCAACTATGTGAGACATTCTCCAGCTTACAAACCTGTGAGGTGTGGATCATTGCAACTATGTGAAGTCTTTCTCTCAGCTTACAAAACTGAGAGAAAGCCCCGAAGAAGGGTATGTGGTTCCTTCCTGAGACAGAGTTAGGAACATAGAGATGACCTCCTCCATTCAGAGAGTGAGAAGAACTCTAGATGATTATTCAGTGAGAAAGGTGATCTGATGAGTTGGACGTGCCTGTGGCTGAGCACAAGGAGAACGTGTGAAATCCCAAAGTGCTGAGTGCATCATCATGTGAACATAAATGAAGATGATGTGTTAGCCTCCTTTGAGAAGCAAAGTTGACGAGAAAACTCCAGATGATTCTCTCGTGTGAGGCAGTGGGAAAGAAGATCTGTAGAGTGGACGTGCCTGTAGATGAGCACAAGTGAATGTATGTAGATCTGGTTCTTCTGTGTAATGTAGTGGGCCAGAGCTATGACATCCCTATGGATGTGCCCCTAGTGGATGAGCACTAGTGGGTGTATCAGATCCTTTGCTATATGTTGTTCAAGAGTCAGACCTGCCTGTAACCCTAATTGTTATGTAAAGGGTACAAGTCAACCCTACCTTAATGTGATTAATAATAAATGTAAAAGATAATTAATATGGTTAATATTAATAATAATAATTATTATTATAATATGTCTTAGTGAGGTTGGCCCTGTTGAGCCAATAGACACTTCGGTTGATAGGATAAGTCTAATATAAGTAAAGGGAAATTCCCCATTCTGGAATCATATCCTTCATGTGAGTTTTGAAATTTCAACAAGTACATTTACTTGGGAGAAGTGCACACCTCTCTTGGGCGCTAGTCTTCTAGGGTTTGAGCACCCTCTTGTGTGCTAGGTCTTTCTTGGTGGTGAAGGTATTTCTCTTGAAGAATATAGCAAAGGATTTGGATGGGTTTTCTTCCCTTGTTGAGAAGGGTTTCCCATGATACTTCTTGTGTTCTTGTGCATGGTGTTTCTTCTTGTGATCTTTGTTGCTGTAACATTATTGTCTATGGTTAAGTTAAACGCTAAAATGGAATGAAATTCATGCTTAACCTAGCTTATTGAAAAATCAACATGGTATTAGTGCATAGGTCTTGAAGAACCCATTGCACAAGCTACAAGATTTTACCAATCATCCCTCCTCTTCTGCAAGACCATATGACCCTCCTAGGGTTTCCAGAAAATCCATATGACCCTCTTATTTTTAGTGTTTTAGCCCCTAAAACTTGGACGATTTCTGGCATAGGAGAGTACGACCTCCTCCAGTTCATCTCCAGAGACTCTCAGAGTGACATTCCGAGCATTTTGAAATTTTGGCCCTAGGGTTTTTAGGGTTTCTCTAATTTTCTATAGAAATTTCAGAATTAGGGTTTCTGCAAACTCATTGAAAGAGCTCTTCAACTCACCAGTGTTCTCCTATCTCTCAAAGGCTTATTGTTGGAAGTCATAAGTCCAATAAAACCTAAAAGTGCTAGCCTAGCCTAGCCATTAGGTTTTCTAGCCTAGTTGACAAAGGGTTGTGAAGAATCTAAAATTATGATGAACAAAAACTATGATGGAAGATAAGTTTGATTGATCAAGAAACTTCAAAGTTCTTGAAAGACAAGACTTCAGAGGAAGACTTATTGTGGGTAATACAAAATAGTTTACCAGATACAACTATCAATGAATGGAAGGAAGATGACGCCAGGACAAGGAAGCCGATCACCTACTCAAACCCTTACATTGAAGGGCCATCTTCAAAATAACATAGATGACAAAAGATGACACTGTGACGATCTTCTTCATAAAGATCTCAGAGGATAGAGATCAACCAAGAGCCATTGGAGAAATATTAGCATCCTCAGGTATGCACTTGTATATATTATTTGTATCATTGTCATGAGTGAAATTGTAGGAGGAAGGAACCTTTGCTGAAGTCATGGATCCAGAGGGATCTCAGTGCATTCAGAGAAACAACACACTCAAAGTAAAGACTCCAGGTTTGATTGTTGTAATTGTTATTCCTCTAACCTATATTTCTAAATGTTTGCTACATTACAAGTAGGTGTTCAAGCTGTGACAATATTCCTTAAATTGTTTTGATTCTAGAGATGTACTCATTATTTTCCTTTAGGAGATATTCTTGTGTTGGTTCTTTTTGCTTTCTTGTTCCAGATAGGTTAACAAGAAAATAAGATGCTTATCCTTCAGAGGGAGTCATTTGACTCAGAAGGTGTTGAAATAATGTAACTACAAAGAGTATTCTTATTATTATTTGATATATTATTCATTGGATCAATCCCCATTGTGGATTGATCATGTCGGCTATTGTAATAGGACCAAATCCCCTTTTGCGGATTGGTCAATTGATAATTATAATAGGCAGAATAAGAAGTCGGCCCCAACAGATATTAAAGAGGCCCCATAATATATTAAAGGTGGTTGTAACCACCCAGTTGGAGAAATCGGCCCTGCCAGTGAAGAGACACTTCACATGTGCCAGTCTAATATAAATAAGGAGGCTAGCGCCTCACATAGACACACAACTCACTTGCTCATTTCGTGAGACAAGTTTCAGATCTGCAGTTAGAGAAGGAGAGAGAGTGGCGCATATCTGGGAGAGGACTTTTGGTATTAGTTTAAGAGATCTCTGGGCATTGTATTGGCTATCTATATTAAGGAAGTTTTGCTGGGTTTTCTTCCCCTAGAGGGTTTCCCAGGATAAATGCTGTGTCTCTTGTGATTGTGTATTTCTCAGTGATCTTGTGTTATGCCATTGTTATCTAATATTCAAAGAATTATAATAATGGCTTAAACATTAACATGGTATCAGAGCCAAGCTGAAGAGAGCATCTTTCACATGAGAAAAGTGAAAAACGTCACTGTTGCCGTACATGAAAATTAGGGATTTTTGTTGTAAAGGTATTTCAGCCCTAAAACCACCTAGAAAAGTGCGCCCTCCCCCAAGGATCATTTTGGCACCTTCAACACACCTTTTCAGTGGCTAGATCTCCCGGAAAGTGAAACCCTAGTTTCACAAAGTACCAAAAAACCAGAAAACCAAAGTACCAGAAGTACCAGAGTACCAGAAGTACCAGAAAACCAGAAGCACCAGTCCAGAAATCCACAGATCAAGTTTGAGGGGGTAAAAGTTGGATTTTCGAAATTCTGACTACACCAGCATACTCGCCTCAGCTCAACGCATCTATTCCCTGGATCAGAATTTCAAAATTTGAAGTTTGAAAAATTAGGTTTTCCTCATAAAACCCTAAGTTGCAGTTGTAGTTGCAGTTTCAGAACCAGTTGCAGTTGCAGTTTCAGAACCAATTGCAGTTGCAGCCGTAGAACCAGTTGCAGTTGCAGTTATAGCATCAGTTACAATTGTAGCCGTAGAACCAGTTGCAATCACCCTTGAAGTTTTCTTAAGAGTTGGTAATGATTACCATTGCTACCAGATGGAGCCACTACCTGCAAATGCTATCAGAGGTATGTACTCACATATGTGTAATGGTTAAACTTTAAAGAGTATTTGTAGGAGAAGGGATCTCTTGCCATAGATCCAGAAGGATCTCAAGATCCAACACATTCAGAGGAATGATGCAACCCAGGTGTGATTATTCTGATATGCATCTATTTGTCTTGACATTATCTTGATCAGTGTTGCATGTTGAAGCTATGATCAAATTATTAGAAAGATTAAAAGTTGATCATAGAGATTATCCTCTAACCTAACCTTCTGTCAAGATAGCGTATTGTCTCAGTACAAAAGACAGGTTTAAGAAAGCACTCGTCACTTGAGTGAAGGAGACCTGGAAGAAAAGCAAGCACTCATTCTTGAGGACAAGGCTCCATGTTTGATTAATCAAGATTAATAAGATTCAAAGGTACACATGACAAGTTGATGACTATAGTTGAGATAGCAGTCATCGTAAAGTATTATACTTGATAGCATGTCAACATATAGAGGTAAATACTTTGCCTGATACAACTAACACCTCCTCTAGGAGAAACGTCGTGTGTTAGTTCCAGGTTGCCATGGAAGAATTCTTGGTCACAACACTATGAGAGTGTTGACCTCATTTCGTATTGTATGCCTTACCTTTAATCTTTGCTTCAGATAAATTATAAGTGATAGCTCTAAAGGAGCTACTGTGATGATTGTTCGTGCTATTGCTTTATATTATCAGAAGGATATTATTCTTGCTTGCTGTTTTGTTGACCTTGCTCCAGGTCACATGTAATAACCCTGAGGAAGCTATAGTGAAGGTTGCAGAAGGCAACATGCTAAAGGAGAGACCATAAATGAAGCAATCATCATTGGAAAAGAAGAAGGTGGATTGCATAAGCTAAAGGGTCACTCAGAAGCTGCCATGACCCATGCCATTGAAGAATCCATGTGAACTTTGGCATAGAATATTAGCTCACATCAACTACAAGGCACTACCATACATATGCAAAGCGGTCACAGGTTTACCAGAACTCAAAGGTGACCATAAAGGCGTATGCAATAGATGTGCACAAGGGAAGAACATCAAGAACCTGTTTCCGAAGAGGGACAACAAGGCAAAATGAGTCATAGAACTCATTCATTCAGATGTATGTGGCCCAATGCCATCATCCTCCATTAGTGGGTATGTATATTATGTATCATTCATTGATGATTACTCTTGTAAAACCTGGATATATTTCTTGAAATATAAAGATGAAGTGTTTAGCAAGTTCAAGGAATTCAAATCCCTAATAAAGAACCTTTCTGAAAGGAAGATTAAGATACTTAGGTCAGATAATGGAGGAGAATATACCTCAAAAGAGTTTGTGAAATTTTGCAAATATGTTTGGATCAAGAGGGAACTCACTACTCCCTATAATCCCCCCAAAAATGGTGTAGCTGAATGAAAGAACATAACCATTATGGAAGCTGTGAAGACTATGATCCATGATCAAGATCTTCCTATGTGCTTATGGGCAGAAGCAACAATGGTAGATGTATATGTGCAGAACTGATTGTCCCATAGTGCACTTGGGCTCAAGACATCGGAAGAGATGGTCACTGGAAATAAGCCAGAGGTAAGCCATCTCAAAATATTTGGCTGTCCATTGTTTATTCATATACCTAAAGAAAAGAGAAACAAGATGAACCCTTCAGGAAATAAGGGAATATTTGTGGGATACTGTGAGGTCTCCAAGGCCTTCAAAATCTATATACTAGGTCAACATCACATTGAGATCAATAGGGATGTGACCTTTGATGAAGATGCAACGCTCAAGAAATCTAAACTATGCCAGCTTGAAGAAGTATATGAAGAGGAACCCAATACTGCAATGAGGGAGGTTCCCAGAGCTGCAGAACTAGTGAGGGAAGTCGTAACTTCCCCTGATGAGGAAATTCTAGAAGACCATGATATAGTAGAAGTGAAAGAACCTCCTCAGATGATGATCCTCCATAAAAGAAAGCCAACTATGGCTAGAGAGCTTATTCAAGATGGAGAGAAGTACGGTGTTCCCCAAGGAACTACGAGACAGGTGAAAATACCAAAGCCATTCTCCAATTATACGACTTTGATGTGTGATCTCCTAGAAGAGGAGCCTACCTGCTTTGAAGAAGCCATTCAGAGGAAAGAATGGGCATATGCCATGACAGAGGAATACCAATCCATACCGAAGAACGAAGTATGGGAAATAGTTCCCAAACCGAAGAATAAAGATGTGGTATCCTTCAGATGGCTCTTCAAATTAAAACATGCTGCTGATGGAAGTATTGAGAAGTATAAAGCAAGATTTGCAGCTCGTGGCTTTTCCTAGAAGGAAGGCATTGACTATGAAGAGACATTCGCTCCTGTGCCCAGATACACTTCGATCATAATCATCATAGCTCTTGCAGCTAAGATGAAGTGGAAGCTGCACCAGATGGACGTGAAGACAACTTTCCTAAACGGTGTCATCGAAGAGGAAGTGTATATAGAGCAACCTCAAGGATTTGAGGTTGAATACAGGAAGTCTCATGTCTGCAGATTGAAGAAATCCTTATACGGATTGAAGCAAGCTCCTAGAGCTTGGTATGGCCGTATAGATAGTTTCTTGACGAGCTTAGGCTTTACCAAGAGTAAAGCAGATTCTAACCTCTACTTCAAGATCATGAACAATGAGCCAGTAATCCTATTGCTATATGTGGATGCCTTATTCTTAACTGGAGAAGAAAATCTCATCACTGAATGTAAAAAGAGACTTGCCTCATAATTTGAAATGAAAGACCTTGGACTAATGCATTATTTCTTAGGTCTTGAGGTATGGCAGAGTCCTGAGAGGATCTTCCTTAACCAAGGGAATTATACGGTCGAAATCTTGAAGAGATTCGACATGTTGGAATGCAAGCCCATGAATACACCCATGGAAGCAAAGTTGAAACTGCTGGTCGATACTTCGTCAGAGTTGATTGATGCCACACTGTATAAATAGATTATTGGATCGCTGATGTACTTGACGAACACCAGACTAGAGATTTGTTTTTCTGTGAACACCTTGAGTCAGTTTCTGGTAGAACCCAGACGTGTTCACCTAGTGACTGCAAAACATGTGATGAGGTACCTTAAAGGTACAATAGATTATGGTCTCAGCTATGATGGGGATCATGATTTCACATTGAGTGGATATACTGATGCAGATTGGGCAGGAAGTGTTTCTGACAGGAAAATCACTTTAGGATGTTGTTTCAGTTTGGGATTAGCTATGATCTCATGGCAGAGTAGGAAGCAATCTAGCATTGCTCTCAGCACAGTGGAAGCATAATACATTGCTGCATGTGTTTCCAGCTGTGAAGCTATATGGCTTCGAAAGTTGTTGACCAGCCTATTTGACTTTGATATGAGAGAAACCTTTATTCTATGTGACAACCAGAGCTGCATAAAGATGACAGAGAATCCTGTATTCCATGACAGGTTGAAGCACATAGAGATCCGTTATCATTACATCCGTGACATGGTGTAGAGAGGAGCCTTAAAGCTCCAGTACATTAGCACAGATGAACAGGTTGCTGACGTGTTGACCAAGCCACTATCTCGTATAAAGTTTGAGTACTTTCGAGATAAGCTTGGTATAGTCTGAAAGGACCCTCCTCGAAAGGGGGAGTATATGTTGTGATGAGACATCTCTTGCTTCCGACCTGATGGTTGTGACGTAAAGCAAGATGATGTGATATGACTAGTACTGTGTTTCCAGCTGGATAACTATGATGTAAAGCCAGTCTAGTATCTTGCTTTTGACCTGATGGTTGTGACGTAAAGCAGGACAAGTACCTTGCTTCCGACCTGATGGTTGTGACGTAAAGCAGGATGTGTACCTTGCTTCCGACCTGATGGTTGGGACGTAAAGCAATATGATATGATGATACTAGCACTGAGCTTCCAACTGGATAGCTGTGACGTAAAGCCAGTCTAGTATCCTGCTTTCGACCTGATGGTTTTGACGTAAAGCAGGATGAGTATCTTGCTTCCAACTTGAGTGTTGTGACGTAAATAAAGACGATGAGATGAGACTAGTACTATGCTTCCAGCTTGATAGCTGTGACATAAAGCCAGTCTAGTATCCTACTTCCGACCTGATGGTTGTGACGTAAAGCAGGATGAGTATCTTGCTTGCAGCTTGAGTGCTGTGACGCAAAGCAAGACGATGAGATGAGACTAGTACTGTGCTTCCAACTTGATAGATGTGACGTAAAGCCAATCTAGTATCTTGCTTCTAGTCTGAGTGTTGTGACGTAAAGTAAGACATTGAGATGAGACAAGTACTGAGCTTCTAGCTTGAAAACTGTGATGTAAAGCCAATATTGTATTATGATGAGCCAGCCTTGTGCTGTGATGATGATGATGTATCAGTTTTTATACTAATACACATTGATGCATATGATGATGGCATTCCTTTGAGAATGACGATGCTGCCGATGAAGAAAACTTCCAATGATTTATAGATACGCCAGTCAGTGTTCCAACATGATATTTATGATGCTGTACTCTCACCCACTTGATGCTGTTGATGATGTTGTCCTCTCTCTCTCGCATGATGTTGCTGAAGAATACCCTTGTTGTTAAGGGGGAGTGTTGAAATAATGTAACTGCAAAGAGTATTCTTATTATTATTTGATATATTATTCATTGGATCAATCCCCATTATGGATTGATCATGTCGGCTATTGTAATAGTACCAAATCCCCTTTTGCGGATTGATCAAATGATAATTATAATAGGCAGAATAAGAAGTCGGCCCCAACAGATATTAAAGAGGCTCCATAATATATTAAAGGTGGTTGTAACCACCCAGTTGGAGAAGTCGGCCCTGCCAGTGAAGAGACACTTCACACATGCCAGTCTAATATAAATAAGGAGGCTAGCGCCTCACTTAGACACACAACTCACTTGCTCATTTCGTGAGACAAGTTTCGGATTTGCAGTTAGAGAAGAAGGAGAGAGAGTGGCGCATATCTGGGAGAGGATTTTCTGTATTAGTTTAAGAGATCTCTTGGCATTGTATTGGCTATCTATATTAAGGAAGTTTTGCTGGGTTTTCTTCCCCTGGAGGGTTTCCCAGGATAAATGCTGTGTCTCTTATGATTGTGTATTTCTCAGTGATCTTGTATTATGCTATTGTTATCTAATATGCAAAGAACTATGATAATGGCTTAAAAATTAACAGAAGGAGCCAAAACCATTTGAGAAAGAAGAAGAATAGAACCATCATTGAGACAACCAATGCTACAAAGCATGATCAAAATCTTTCTAGGATTCCATGGGAAGAAACATGCATGACACAATATATGTGTAGAACAAGAGTCTTCACCATACTTTGAAAAACATAACTCCCGAAGAAGTTTTCACCGTAATGAAGCCTGAGATTGCACACTT
Source organism: Picea engelmannii (assembly GCA_009831015.1). NCBI lineage: Eukaryota > Viridiplantae > Streptophyta > Pinopsida > Pinales > Pinaceae > Picea > Picea engelmannii. Next base: position 95,538 of record ML802809.1, read on the forward strand.
CAGGTTATTTGGGTGCCCAATGTATTTTCATGTACCCAAAGAGAAGAAGTCCAAGCTAGATCCTTTAGGAAGAAAGGATATAATGAATCTTCAAAGACATCCCTAGTCAGAGACAGATTGAGACAAGCAGAGACGTTGTCCTTGAAGAAGAGACAATTTTTTCAAAGACCCAAAGAATCTCAGATGGATATTGACAGTGAGACACTACCTTCTCCCCCTTCATTGATTCAGAGGGAGACATACATTACTTTAGGTTATCCAGGTTCTCTAGTTGATATGTTCAGAGATATTGCAGTAGGGCATAAAATGCCTACCTAGACTCACTTTGCAAGAGGCAGAGAAACATACAAGCCTCTCAAGGCACATTCCGAGAAAGCAACAGATATTTTCGAGCTATCCTTCAGTCATGAGCCACTTCATTGATGCTGAGACTCCTTGTCTTAGAGAAGCAACAAGAGAACCGGTATGGAAAGATGCCATAACAAAAGAATACCAATATATCTTAAAGAATGATGAATAAGATATTATTCAGGGACTAGAAAGGGAAGTTTGTGGTAACTTCCAAGTGGATCTATATAATCAAGCATGCAGCCGATGAAAGTGTTAAGAAATACAAAACAAAATCTATAGACAAAGGTTTCTCACAAACAGAGGGAGTTGTCTATAATGAGACACTTGATCCAGTGAACCTGATACACTTCTATCCGTACTATCATCCATGAGTTGGAAACTATATCAAATAGATAGATTCTTGATGAGTTTGGATTACATCAAGAGTGTTGCTGATCCAAACCTATATTATTACATTGTTGGTGACGAGAGGCTGATTTTGATGACTTATTTAGAAAGCCTTGTTGTTGGATACAAGTAATCCTTGGCTTCTGAATTCAAGATGAAGAATATGAGTATGATGCACTACTTCTTGGACAAGAAGTATGACAAAGGATCGATGAGATTTTCCTGAATGAAGGAAAATATACAATGAAAATATTAAAGAAGTTCAGTATGATAGAAAGGAAAATCCACTATGATGGATTTAAAGAAGAAGATTGATGATGATTCAGATGAGACTGATCCACATATGATTGGATCACTGATGTATCTGGTTAACACCAGACTTGATTCATGCCATGAAGTGAATGTGCCTAGTCATTTCATGAGTCAACCAAGACTGACTCACTAGACAACATCTAAACATGTATTGAGATATATACGAGGCACAGTTGGATATGGCCTGAGATATGCCTCCAGTGTGAACTTGAGTTTATAGGATATGTCGATTCAGATTGAGAAGAAAGTACAGTAGACCAGAAGAACACATCCAGTTGATGTTCTACCGTGAAGTCTGCCATGGTTTCCTGATGCAGCAGGAAACAAAACTCTGTGGCCTTGAGTACCACAGTGGAAAAGTATATAAGCATCGAGTGTGCGAAGCAATTTGTCTACACAAGCTTCTGATAGATTTACTTGACCATGAGATGGATCCTATGATGATAACCAAGAGTCGTGAGTAAATCTCCTTGAGAAACACAATGTTTCCTGATGGATCAAAATACAATGAGATGAAATATCCTTATTTTAGAGATATGATGCAGAGGAAAATCGTACACATGAAATACCTTCCTACACATGAGAAGATTGTAGATATCTTCACCAAATTAACTTCGTGAAGAATGGCTCCCTAGTTGAGAGGTAGTGCTGATAACTCCAGCTAAGACAAAATTCAAAATACACCCGTGTGAGACTTGGCATGATAAAGAATGCCTCCCTAGTTGAGAGGGAGTGTTGATGAATGCAACTATGTGAGACATTCTCCAGCTTACAAACCTATGAGGTGTGGATCATTGCAACTATTTGAAGTATTTCTCTCAGCTTACAAACCTGAGAGAAATCCCCTAAGAAGGGTATGTGGTTCCTGCCTGAGATAGAGCTAGGAACGTAGAGATGACCTCCTCCATTTAGAGAGTGAGAAGAACTCCAGATGATTATCCAGTGGCAAAGGCAATCTGATGAGTTGAACGTGGCTGTGGCTGAGCACAAGGTGAATGTGTAAAATCTCAAAGTGCTGGGTGCATCATCATGTGAATAGAAATGAAGATGATGTGTTGGCCTCCTCCGAGCAATAGAGTTGACAAGAAAACTCCAGATGATTCTCCTGTGTGAGGCAGTGAGAAAGAAGATCTATAGAGTGGATGTGCCTATGGATGAGAACAGGTGAACGTATGTAGATTTGGTTCTTCTGTGTAATGCAGTGAGTCAGAGCTATGCCATCCATATGGATGTGCCCCTAATGGATGAGCACTAGTGGGTGTATCGAATCCTTTGCTATATGTTGTTCAAGAGTCAGACCTGCCTGTAACCCTAATTGTTATGTAAATGGTACAGGTCGACCCCACCTTATTGTGATTAATAATAAATGTAAAAGATAATTAATATGGTTAATAATAATAATAATAATAATTATAATATGTCTTAGTGAGGTCGGCCCTGTTGGGACAATAGACACTTTAGCTGATAGGATAAGTCTAATATAAGTAAAGGGGAATTCCCCATTGTGGAATCATATCCTTCATGTGAGTTTGGAAATTTCAACAAGTACATTTACTTGGGAGAAGTGTGCACCTCTCTTGGGCGCTAGTCTTCTAGGGTTTGAGCACCCTCTTGTGTGCTAGGTATTTCTTGGTGGTGAAGGTCTTTCTCTTGAAGAATATAGCAAAGGATTTGGCTGGGTTTTCTTCCCTTGTTGAGAAGGGTTTCCCAGGATACTTCTTGTGCTCTTGTGCATGTTTTTTTTTCTTGTGATCTTGGTTGCTGCAACATTATTGTCTATGGTTAAGTTAAACGCTAAAATGGAATGAAATTCATTCTTAACCTAGCTTATTGAAAAATCAATAGGTCTTGCTCCATGAGGTAATGAGTCCAGGTATCATGGTATGTGCCACTATGATTTTCAAAGAATTTGAATATGTTGCATTGAACTCTCCTTTATTTCATAACGTTTGCTTGGAAATTATTCTCTTTAACTTGTTCATACCTGGGGGGGTGGTGACATAATGCCCTAGTAAGCTGGTCCTCCTTTAGGATGAGTTGGCACTGGGTGGGTCTATGAAAGGTCATCGTCCATTTCTTCTATACTTACCACTTCTCATCATTATCCCTCTCATCTTCCCCTACCTTGGTTCGGGCATTGGGTTTGCCACAGTAGGAAGGGTTGTACCTTGCCTTGTGGGAAGAAAGGGCTAAAGGCCTAGAGGGTGAAAGTAGCTTGCAAAAGTTAAAAGCCAAAATAAAAAACTTTGAGATGCTTCACCTAGGGATTCCTGAGAAAGAAATAAAAAGATTCTTAGTAAGAAAATGGGACCCGTAAGATAAAATAAAACTCAAGGTCTAGTTGGTGGATGGGAGGTCTCATCATGAGCCGACCTGTTAGGTCCATGGTCATGTAGCAGTATGACACTACCATCTATCTGGTCACCAAACTAGGGTAGTGACTCTTGGTGGCATAACCAAGAGAAAGTGGGTCGCATCACGAGCCAACCTTCTCATTTCCATGAAGTGCTTGTGGGTAATGCTGTCACCACTGGTTACCATGCCAAGATATTGTCCACTAACTTTTCTCTTGAAAAGAAAAAACAATAAGACAAAGAATACAAGGCATTGAATGGGCTAGGAAACAATGGCATTCATGACAAGGTGCCACTCGCCCTCTACAGTGGCACCCATAGGCAAGACCTACATTTCCTTGTTATCATTGCACCCTCTGCCCAAACATTTCCCCTACACCATTTCACACACTTACATGACCTAGATTGGTCTTCACCTGGGAAACACCCCAAACTTGAGGATAATTATCCCAATAGGACATTCTGAGACCCTCTCCATGTTAGAAAAGTGGGTGTGCTTGTTTAACCATAGACAATATAGCAATATTGTCACCCAACCATAGGCACAAATGCCACCCCCAAGCACCTTAACCTTGACAAAGAATAATTCCGGTAGCAAATCAATAACCAACCAAGGCTAATGCACCAAGCAAGGATTACCAAGACTGATAAAAAATTCCAACCCAGAAAAACCGAAATTACAGGTTGTAGTAACTGCAACTGCAACTACTCTCCAGACTTGTGCACGACTAAATGTCTGCAGTGCGCACTATTAAAGTTCTGCAGTTGTGAGTTGTGTCTTCCAAATGAGCTCCAACATCCTGTATTTATACTACTCCTCCTTAGCTGTCTGGGTTGACTTCTCATTCTGGAGGCTAAAAACTCAACATTAAATATTTCCTTTAGCCGACTTTTCTTCCAGGGTTATGTCCAATGCTTTAGGGTTTCTTCTTGCTTCCTATAATATTATAGTCTCGTTAATGGTTACAAGTGGAGGTTAACACCTCCTGTAGCTACCATAATATCAACACTCCCTCCTAGCTAGGGAGGTATAAAAGGAAATGGTCTTGAGCACAAGCAAACCATTCAATGGGTAGCATCATCATCACTATCCAACTAGATAGTCTCCATGGAAATCAAAACAATGCCATCCAATAGAACACAACTGTGTCTATTCATAGTAGTATACAACTACTATCTAGACATATATAGTCTCTATAACAATCATATCATCTTATATCAATCTGTATAAACAATACCATGATACAAACTGAGTCATGTGGGCCATTCTTCCACTCACATTTGTGAGATCTGGAAGAACATTTTCCCTCAGAAGGTAAAACATCATCCATGGGATATCTGGACTATTCTTCTTAAGCATAGAAGAATAATTGTCCCTAATTTATGAGCATGGACCATTCACATAACTGGGCCATTCCTCCGGCACTAATCATAGTGCAACTTGGAGAGAATGAGTCTACCCTAGGGAATGCATGTCCCTGATTGCTGAACCTGGACCATTCACCTAACTGGGCCATTCCTCCATCACTAATAATAGTGCAACCTGGAGAGAATGATTCTGCCCTAGGGAATGACTGTCCAGACCATTCCCTAAGGAAATGACTGTCTTGCACCAACCTCCGAAACAAACCATTCTTCAAAACTGCTCACAACTGTGAACTTCGAAAGAATGACTGCCTGACGAGGCATACCATTCTTCTTGACCACTACTGAGAGTGATTGCCAAGAAGAATGCCTATCCTAGACCAATCCCCCACACTGGCCACAAGGGGAATCACTTTCTATGGTACATCAACAATCTCTCAGACCATTTTCATTATGAAAATGATTGTCCGATCTGGACCATTTTTCAAACTGGAAAATGCCTGTTTGTCAGAAATCTCAAACCACTTTCTGAACTGGAAAGGAATTGCCCAACCTGGACCATTTTCCAAACTGGAAAATGAATTTCCATGAATCAATAATATATATATCAGTTCTCCCTCCCAACGTGGGGATCCATCTCTTCCCTTTCAGCTAAGGGAGTTATCTCCACGAGCCCGAACTTGTCCCTTAAGTATGGAAACTTTATCCTGGACAAAGGCTTTATCAAAATGTCTGCTACCTACTGATCTGTGGGGATGTACTGGAGTTTTACTTCTCCTTCCTGGACTTTATCACGGATAAAGTAGTATTTGATCTCAATATGTTTCGACTGGTCATGAAACACTGGGTGTTCAGATAGCCTTATACAACTTTGATTGTGACAGTATATTACGGTTGAATCTGGTACCTGATCAAATAATCCATAAATCAACTTCCTCAACCATACTGCTTCGGTACATGCCTCACATGCTGCGATATATTCTTCTTCTGCTGTGGTGAGTGCGATGGACTTATGTTTCCCACTGGACCATGATATCATAGCATAGCCCAAGCTGAAACACATCCATGCAATACTCCTTCTGTCTTCTACACTCCATGCCCAATCTGAATCTGTGAATCCATGAAGTTGTATATCACTGTATGAGGTGTATCTTAAACCATTGTTTAGCGTCCCATGGATATATATTAGAACATGCTTTGCAACTATCCAACGCTCATGTCTGGGTTCCACCTGGCACTGGCTTAAGGTGTTTACAACAAAGCAAATATCTGGTCGAGTATTTACTAGATACATCAACGACCCAATCAGTTACCGATATAGGGACGAGTCTACTAGATAAGAAGATGAGTCTCTTACTTTTCTTATATCTGTGGTCATATGAGTGGCCATGGATTTGCAATCCATCATTCCAAATTTATGAAGAATCTTTACTGCATACTTTCCTTGTCCAAGGAAGACTTCACCACGCTTCTGCCATACTTCTAGTCCCAAGTAATAGTGCATGAGACCGAGATCTTTCATATCGAACTCAGAAGCTAGTTCCTTCTTACACTGGGTGATGAGAGACCCTGCACCTGTCAAGAATAAGTCATCGACATATAGTAGTAGAATCACAGGTGCATTGTTCACAACTTTGTAGTAGAGATTTGGATCTGCATGACTCTTAGAGAAACCAAGTCTTATTAAGTAGCTATCTATTATGGCATACCGAGATCTTGGAGCTTGTTTGAGTCCATAAAAGGCTTTGTTTAATATGAAAACATGAGTATCTCTGGAATGTACTTCAAAGCCTTGAGGTATTTCAATGCATACTTCTTCTTCAATTGCTCCATCGAGGAAAGATGTATTTACATCCATCTGATGTAGACTCCATCCCATGGAGGAAACAAGAGATATAATGGCTCTAATAGAAGTATATATGGCAACAAGAGAAAAGGTTTCGTCATAATCTTCTCCCTCCTTCTGAGAGAACCCTCTAGCTACGAACCTTGCCTTGTATTTTTCCATGCTTCTGTCTATTGCATGTTTGATATTATAGACCCATTTTGAAGTTACCACAGATTTTTCTTTCGGTCTAGGAACGATTTCCCATACATCATTTTTCATGATGGACTGGTTTTCTTCTGTCATGGATTCTTTCGATTGTTTCTTCTTATTTTCTTTTTCAAATGTGGTGAGTTCTTCATGTATAAGATTTGTCATACATGCTGCATAACTCAAGAATATTTTAGGCTATTTGATTTCTCTGAAGGTGACACTTGGGGATTTGAGTCTTTCTGCTTATTGTAGGGTAGCTTCAAGCCAAGCTGGACATTTTCTAGTTTTGGGTACAATGAATGATTCAATAGGTTCACATGGTTGCATCAGATGATCAAGTTGTTCTGGTTCTTCATTTTGACTTTATGGAAGATAAGTACTTTCTTCTTTAATCTCTTCATATTCTTCTTCTTCTATGGATTCTTCTATAGATTTCTTGAAAGCCATCTTCTCATTGAAGATCATGTCTCTGCTGACTTCAACTTTATGTAGTTCTAGAATATAGATTCTGTAGGCTTTGGATGCTTCACTGTATCCAACAAATATGCCCTTCTTTCTTGAGGGTCCTAGTTTCTTCCTTTTATCCTTGGAGATATGAATGTAAACAAGGAACCTAAGGATTCTTAAGTGTTCCACATTGGGTTTCTTTCCTGAGAAGGCTTCTTGTGGAGTCATATCCTTCAATATGCAGTGGGGACTTCTATTCTGAACATATATTGCTGTCATGGCTGCTTCTCCCCATAAATACGTGGAAAAACCTTGATCATTCATTAATGCCTTCATGGTTTCCTCAATTTATCTATTCTTCCTTTCTTCTACACCATTTTGTTGAGGTTTATGAGGAATGATTAGCTCCATCCTAATCCCTGTTGATTTGAAAAAGGAATCAAATTCCTTGGATGTGTATTCTCCTCCATTATCTGTTCTCAAAATCTTGATTTTCTTGCTTGTGAGGTTTTCTATTTCTGCTTTGAATTCTTGAAACTTGCTAAAAACTTCATCCTTTGTTTTTAGGAGATACAACCAAGTCTTTCTTGAGTAATTTTCTATGAAGATTACATAACAAAGGGAGCCTCCTAGAGATTTGACTGGCATTGGACTGCAAACATGTGAATGTATTAGATCTATTATTGCTACTTGAGAATGGCTTCTTAACATTTTTACCAAGAGCACATCCTCTGCAAATTCCTTCATGTGTAGATTGTAGTCCTGGTATTCATTCAACCATCTGTTTGAGGAAAGATAATGCTTGATAGTTAAGATGAGCATACCTTCTGTGCCAAAGTTCACTCGGATTGAATTTATCATGTATAAGAGCTTCATCATTACGTTCTAGTACTCTGTATAGTCTTCACGAGTTCCAATAACTCTAGCATTCTCTATGCTGGAGTCTCTAAACCAAGATAGTACTTCACCATCTACAAAGGCTATTCTATTTCCTTTGTCTTCTAGGAAAGATATAGATACATGATTATTTTCTAAACCATCTACATATAAGACATTTCTGAAATGAACATTGTTATATGTTTTCAATTTGATGGAGGCTTGACCAATTCCTTCAACTGGATAGGTGTTCTTATCTCCAAGTTCTACCTTGTAGGATGTCTTCTTTTCATTTAGACTGGAGACTCTGACTTGGTCTCCTGTCATATGCCTAGAAGCTCCACTGTCAATTATCCACATGTCATCTTCAAGAGTTCCTGTAAGAGCCGAATAATGTAGATGGTCCATCTTTTCATTCATGATTTTTGTTGACTGATAGCTGGTCAAACTTTGACTTTGACCCAAAATCTCAACCTTGATGTTTTTTCCTTCTGAGAGTGCCAATAGGTGCGCTGGACTTAGGCGCACTAGAACATCCTCTCCTTGTGTAAGGTGTTCCATCACAAGGTGTTGGGCAAGAGGTTTTAGGGTTTTGCAATTGCACCTTCTAGTAACCCTAGCAATAATGCTTCAATAACTGCACCTCCTAGAAACCCTAATGAGAGTTCATCAACGAGCCTGATAATATTTTGGCTTAGCTTCCTTCCAATGGTTAGACTGAGTGAAGGAGGTGTGGGCCCATAACCTATTAGAAAAGTGGGTGTGCTCGTTTAACCATATACAATATAGGAATGTTGTCACCCAACCATAGGCACAAGTGCCACCCTTGAGCACCTTAACCTTGACATAGAAGAATTCCAGTAGCAAATCAATAGACAACCAAGGATAACTCACCAAGAAAAGATAACCAAGACAGGTCAAAACGTCCAACCCAGAAAAATCGAAATTATAGGTTGTAGTAACTGCATCTACAACTACTCTCCAGATTTGCACACTACTAAATTTCTGTAATGTGCACTATTAAATTTTTGCAGTTGTAAGATGTGTCTTCCAAATGAGCTCTGGCGTCTTGTATTTATACTTCTCCTCGTTAGCTATCTGGGCCGAATTCTCATTCTGGAGGCTAAAATCTCAATATTAAATATTTCCTTTAGCCGACTTGTCTTCTAGGGTTATGCCCAATGCTTTAGGGTTTCTTCTTGCTTCCTGGAATATTCTAGTCTTGTCAATGGTTACAAGTGGAGGTTAATACCTCTCATAACTACCATAATATCAACACTCCAAACCTGACTTGTTAAACTGCATAACGTCTTTAAGCATTTGTCTGGGTAAAAGGGGGTTTGATGCACATGTTTGGGTAATTTGATTATTGGATGTGATTGAAATTGCTATGATCCATGTGACTTATGAGCCCATGGAGGGCGTACTTGTTGTTCCTGTAGGACCATGCCCGATGGACATGTACATATGGAGAGATGATTAGCTCAGACCTCCATGGGGATGAAATCCCACAGATGGATGCCGTGACACCAGCCAGGGGAAAAGAGATGTCAGAGACTTGCACTAGGGAAAAGGAAGGATGTTTCACCAGACACACTTTGGCAGGCCTAGACCTAGGGTAAACTTGCTCTTCCACTTGGATGTTGGCCTTGGGAGGCCCATGACGTCACCATTGTGGCCCTAGATGTCACCTAATGTCATGATTGGCATTATGGAGACAATTGTGTGCTAATTAGCACGTGTAGCATCATCTATGGGCTTAGAAGGCCCAAATATTGCAGATGAGGCCCAACGTTTCACCAAGAGACTCAACGTCACCCTAGAAGGGCATGGCATCACCTCTAAAGATGATTTTAGGGTTTGATTATTTTAATTTATGTAAAAACTGGATTTTTCATGTAATTTGGCCATGTCGGCCTTTTCATGACCTAATTGTAATTAAAGGTCATTGATATTGTATAAATAAGAGATAAAACTCTCATTTTTATTCATCATTCACTCATCACACAAGTGGTGGTCTGAAATTCAGCCCTCTTTAAGGGTTATTGGATGAAATCTAGTGGTGCACACTTCTTGGAGGAGACAATTCTTGGTGTATTTTGGCAAATTTTCATGTGGAGGATCTTCGACTAGGGTTTATGCTTGATTATTCTTGGTGAAGTAAGTGGAAAATCTGCATTTCTTTATTGTGAATGAATTCTTATGGTTAATTTACTTGTTTCATGTCTAAGATTATGAAATTGCTTGCTTGAAACCCTAGGAGAAAAACATATGTTACTATCTTTTTCTCTATAGTCTTCCATTTGCTAAAATTTCTTGAAAGACACCTATCTAGAAGTAGATACTAGAGCCCTACCATTGTAGCACTCTAGTAACTCTACTTCCTTGCCCATTTCATATTTTATTTAAATTTTTTCAAGGAAAGGAGAAATCGATAGGGCCTAACATTTGTTACTTCCTAGCAATTATCTCTAGGAGTTGGATTTTGAGGCCTTGGGATACCACCACCTCTCTCATCCTCTCCATCTCCTTTGACTAAACATTATCATTTCTATTTTCCTCTAAGAGTTGTTGCTTCCATTATTGACTCCATCACCCTGGAAAGGCACTAGTTTACCATTTACAAGTGTTGATTGATCAAACATTTTTCAGAACTTCTTCTCTTGAACACCTACTAACTTACCTTAGATTAGCCTAAATCAATAACATACTTGTTGTTGTTGCAAAATATTGCTGCAACGATCTAACAAACACAAATTAACCCTAAACGTGACATATTATGCTAGATAGATGTTGCTAAAACTGCTTGTGACTATTCATCATCAAATTGACTAGTTAAAGTTATCATTACAAGTCTTTATTCAAGCATTTTAGAGCATGAATATTGTGGTTGTTACAAATTTCTTATTGTTGTTATAAACTGTTACACTGCTGCAATTTTTATATCAGCTAGTACATTTCTTAAAAGTTCATTTCCTTATGAAGCACTAACATCATTTTGGTCCTTAGAAAGTGACCCTTTTTGCCTTGTTGTCTTGTTCTGGGCAGGTACACAATATTATTTATTTGCTTCATCTCTATAAGACATAAAAGAACCCTTTGATTTGAGTGATCTGTGAGAGGGGAAGGATTTTCTTGTGTTATTTTCCTTAGCCTTCTCAAACCCCCAGGTCACTGGGGGCGTCTACCCTGGGGTAGTCTCAACATACTCCTAAATAGAAAATGATTTCCTATTAAGGTGACAATGATAGGTTACTCGCAGTTATGCCAATTCTGTATCCACTTTCCTTGGGATTTGTGAAAGTACAAATTGCACGATAACTGGTACACAAATCTCTCTTTATGCGGTGGGTTTTTCCTTACAACTGCTGCCATTTTCGTGAGACTTTTGGACAAATGGCATGTTGATTTTTTTGGTTTTATATTTTAAATGTTGCAACGAATGAACATGATAGAGATAGATTCAAATGACCAATATAGAGCTAGATTAAACTGTATCTGCTCTCACATGTCAAGTATTTCTGAATAAAGTGTTGGAATATTCACCAATGCTTAGAGGGGGCGTGAATCAATATTGAACACTTTTTACCATTTTCAACCATAACATGTAAACATTAAGTTATCAACAATTCCATTTAACATATCATAAGCATATAACCACATATGCACAATACACGAGTTTTACGTGGAAACCCAAATGAGAGAAAACCACATAACACTTTTTAATATATATCTCCAATATTACATGCATAGGAAACACCAACTTCCAAGATTTTCCAACACCAACTGGAAGGAGGCGCCAACCCCCTATTTACATGCTCCAACTTAAAGGAATCTACAACTCCCTAGATTCTTCAGCTCCAACTAGAAGGAGGCTCCAACCCCCTAGTTTATAGGCACCAACCCGAAGGAAGCTATGACTCTCGGTATTCTCCAACGCCAGCTATAAGGAGGCTCCAATCCCCTAGTTTACAAGCTCCAAACTGAAGGAAGCTATGACTCCCTGTATTCTCCAACACAAACTAGAAGGAGGCTCCAACCCCCTAGTTTACATGCTCCATCCTGAAGGAAGCTACGACTCCCTATATTCTCCGGCTCCAATCCCCTTTCCTTGCCCCTTCCTTCCTTCTTCCCTAGAATATAAATGTAGAATCAACCCGTCATTGCTGCTGTCACTGATACATCATCATCATCAAAACCAATCTCAACCTATCACTATAACTGTCACTGATCATCAAAACCAAACTCAACTAGTCACTGTAACTATCACTGATTCTGATACATCATCATCATAAAAACCAAATCCATCCCAATAACCACATAAAACTTATGCCAAGATCACCAAGAACATCTCCAAATCATGTGCTCAAAATCACCATGACATGCATCAAACCATGAGACAAGATGTGCTTCAAGCATGTGCCAAAGCATCCATGATATACCTCAAACCATGTACCATTACCATCAAGATATGCATCAACCATGCGCCAAAACATTCAAGACATGCCTCAAGCATGTGCCAAAATGTCCATGATATGCCTCAACCATGTACCATGACCATGAAGATGTGCATCAACCATATCCCCAAACATGTGCCAAAATATGTCTCAAGCATGTACCAACATCTCCAAGATATGTCTCAAGCATATACCATTATCTCAAACATGTGCCAAAATCACCAAGATATGTATCAAAGCATATGCCCAAAAAAATACCTCCAACCATGTACCAAAGTATCTAAGATGTACCACAAGAATATTCCATGCCTTATGCATGTGCCAAACCATCAATATATGCCTCAAATCATATGCCAAAACCATGTGCCAAAGACCTCAAGTATGTTCCATAAACTTCAAGATATAAGCTTCAAAATATATAGAATAACATACATTTTCATTATGTAAAACCTGATACATCATTTTTCATACCATCAAACCTTCCTCAAGCTTCAACATCAAGACAATAGCTCCATCATCAAATTTTTCCTCAACCTTGCGGGACTAGATCAAAGAACAGTTGGTGCCTTGCTTGATGAGTGTTGTGAAACCCGCAGGGGCCTCACGAGACACCCTATACCATACCCACGAGGGTTTTCTCAATTAGGGTTACCAAAAACCCTTCTCGAATCTTTGGCTTTGATACTTCCTTCTTTGCGCTCCTCCACTACCTTAGATTCACTAAGATATCACATACTTGCTTGATTGCTTACATGGTTTTTCAAATGAGAGGTGTCTTGATGTGTATTTATACTATTCAAAGTAACTCATTTACTTAAATTTAGGGCGGACCTGTAACTTCTTGTTTGCAACAACTTTAATCATTTAATTAATTTTGGGGTCGACTTGTAACTTCTTGTCAAGGATGATTTTAGGGGCTAAATTTTGCTCATGGGATAATTTTCTATGGTTTTTCCCAAAAAAAATTCGTTATTCTAAAAATAATTCGCCCGCATTCTATAGGATAAAATTATTTTACCTTAAAAATCGCCAAAATTTTATACAAACTATATAAAATCCTTAGAAATTTTAATTTTTTTACAAAAATATCGCCAAACATTTTATATTTTTCATACGAAGGATCAGTAATAATCGCCAAGGTTTCTACATTTTAAAATAAATTTCCATCCTTAAAATCACCCATGCTTCTTGTTGCAACCGTTTATGGGATTTTTAACCATACTTTAGGGATTCATCTTTAAGAGGGCATAACTTCTCAACCGTGAGGAACCACGTGTCATACCACCTACTGTTGGAAATGACTTGACGAGGACTATCAATCAATGGGGGTTGTGCATGCAATTATGATGTCCTTCATACTCTTTTTCTCAAATCAACTTTGAGCATCATGACCACATCTTTGGGGCTTCCTAGCCATATTCTTAGGGTTTCTTTGTAGACTTCTTCAAAGCATCTTCCCGTGAGGGCCATGCTTAAAGCTACACCATAAGGGGACCACTTTAAAGACTTCTTCAAATACACCTATTACTTCTATAGACTTCCAAAATTTCTTTGGTTGTTCTTCTAGGGTTGATACCAATGACAACCGACTTTCCAACAATATCCCCCTTTAACATTGATGACAACACTCATACTCCCCCTGTGATCCTTGCTCCCCCTGTCTTCAAAATTTTGATCTTTCTTTCCTGCTTTTGTTCTTTCTCTCCCCCTCCCCCTTTCTTCTTTGCAAGATGTTGTGTTGATCAATGTGGGGCTTCTTGTATATTCTTCCCTTCCTCTCTTTCGAGGATTCTTGTCCATTGGTACTTCCTGGTGTAATCCATTGATGTATATTAAAAGCGTTCATGTCAAAGTTCCTTCATTACTTGACTTCAAATCTTCATGGCTTGTTATGTCTAAGCTGACATCAATGAGATAATCATTCAAGAGTATCCTCCTGATGATTTCTCTCTTCCTGTCTTGTTGTGCCTCTCACGACTTTCCTTCCTGTGACTATTTGGTTCCACATGTTAGTATGCTTCTTTTCTGAGTCATATGCTTTACTGAACATTCCTCTTGATGACACTGCCAACGAGTCCATCTACCTTTCTGGAATTCCTCCTGATTTCATGCTGTCATCCACTGTCATGTATATTCTCTGGTTCACGTCAAGTATTGTCTTCTATACTTGCCAAATATCCCATGAATTCATCTATTTCCATATGTCACAAAAACTTTCCATGACTCCGCTACTCAAATGCATAGAATGCTGACCTGTCCATCACTTTACTTTTATGAAGACTTCTTCAATATATGCTGCAATTGATCACCACCTATTTCTTCTTTTCAAGTTGAAAAAATTATGTCCACTAGTCTGCTATGTCTTCAAATCAAACTCTATGAGTCTTGAAGTAATCAACCAATCTGCCATGAGACATTTTGTACCTCTACCATCAAACCATTCAAAATCTTCCTTCCCAAAATACACAAACAAACACTTCAAGCTGCCTGAAAGATAGTTCTCTAATTTGTAATAGCTTCTGCTTAGACTCCCCCTCTTCAATATTCACATTACTAGGAGTCTCCAATCCAGATGGCTTAGAACAATATATAATCCTGCTCTGTTGCAGGATCATCCTTTTGAATTATGGCATCTTTCTCTTTGCTTGTAGATTCATCATGATCTCGCAACCCTGTAAATCCTGTGAGTATGATTTCTGAGAGTTCTTCATTGATCTTCTCTTCTTATTCTTGCTTTCTTCTCCAAACCTTCTTGTACATGATATCAATGTTTTTTTTCATGGAAGACTTCATCATGCTTCCACAATCACGAGCTATGTGTCCATAGTTGTGGCGTTTCTAACATTCAATATTGTAGAAGGCCACATAAACATCTCTTGCTTGAACATTTCTTCCATATGATCTGCAATATACAACTTTATGTCCAAAGTTATTACAAGTAAACCAACAACCAAGAAAGAAACTTTGATACATGGAAGCAAGTGATTCTCTTTGTGATGCAGTCCTTTTGAATTCATGCCTTAGCTGAGCACGATCTTCACTGCTGTTGTTTCCTTCATAATGAATGAAGCTTCTTTGATACCTGGAGGTAGAATATCTTCCGCATTCATTCCTCTTTTACTCTTATTTACCATGATTCATTCCTTTGAGAATGTCTGCGTAATTCTTGGCCTTCTCTTCATTCTTCTTTTCCGACAACTTGGTGTTAAATTTGGCAGCATCGATAGTCATTCTCTAATGAGAGGCCATATGGGCCACCCTGAGGCTAGCCAGGGAGATTTGGAGAATCAACCAGTCTTGTGAGGTATTGACAAAATCTAGGGGGAACGCACAACCTCTGTGAGTCAAACCAAAAGTCAGGACGAATGAGATGCTATGTGAGTATAATGAAAAAGTCAGGGGGAACTTACAAACTCTGTGAGCATAGACAGTCTAGTGAAAAATTTAGGGGAACGTACAACCTTTGTGAGCATAGACAGACTAGTGCAAAATTCAGGGGGAACGCACAATCTCTGTGAGCCTAGTCAAGCCTTGTGAGCCATGAGCAAAAGTTAAGGCATCTAGCAAAAGTTAGGTTGAATATAAAATTCCTATGAGCTAGAAACAAACGATATTCCTAATATTGCAAATGATATAAATGTATTGATCTAGTGCGTTGGCACACGTAACATTATCCACCATGAAGAGAATTTCGAATTGCCTTGTAAAGAGTCGAGTTGTAACTGAAGTCTCAAGTCTAGTTCTATTTTAGAACTAAAGTGTAATGCCGAGTTGTAACTGAAGTCTTAAGTCTAGTTCTATTTTAGAACTAAAGTGTAATGTTGAGTTGTAACTGAAGTCTTAACTCTAGTTCTATTTTAGAACTAAAGTGTAATGCTGAGTTGTAACTGAAGTCTTAAGTCTAGTTCTATTTTCGAACTAAAGTGTAATGTTGAGTTGTAACTGAAGTCTCAAGTCTAGTCCTATTTTTGAACTAAAGTATACTAGTCTCAAGTCTAGTTCTATTTTTGAACTAGAGTATACCAGTCTCAAGTCTAGTTTGAACTAAAGTATGAAGCTCAGATATGATTAAAGCATGCAAACAAGTTACTATTTCGAGTCTCTCCTCTTCATCCTATATAAGTAGAGGTCGACCCCTCTCTTCAACACAGTTTTGATATGCAGGTTAAGGGAGAAGCAATAGAGGAGCATATCAATGATAAAGAGGCAACATACCAAAGAAACATATTAGTGTTGTATATCAACAATAGAGGCAACATATCAGAGGTTTATTTCAGCAAGGTCTCTTAGGCCTTTGTCATGTCATAGTCATCTTGGCAAACTCTTTAAGAGCAGAACATTCATGGTGGATATTTGTAAGTGATCTTAAATTATTAATGCAATAAAGGAATATCGTTTGCTGGGGTTTTTCTCCTTGTATAGGGTTTCCCCAGGGTATATGTGTTGTTGATGTGCATGCATACTTATCTACGTAGTTATTGCTATTCGATTATGATTTGGTATTGTTGAAGTGTATTAAGCTGGAATCAAAGTGTCGAAGTAAATAAAATAATTAATCCTCATAAGAAATCAAGCTCATAATTCAATATGGTATCAAAGCTTAGGGTGTGTTAAGCGTGTTGAAGTGCAGCAACAGGTACACACAGATCCAACCAAGTCTGATTAAGTTTCCAGTGTGAAGTCCATCGCATCCTCCATTTCAGTTAGGGGCGAGGATAGGCTCGAAGGAGCTACCAACTTCAATGTGTGGAAGCTTCAGATAACAAATATCTTGCAGGAGCATGATCTTGAGAAGTATGTGACCACAGTGGTGGATGAACCCACGAATAATGTAGGAAGATTGGCCTTCAGGAAGAGTCAAGCAAAGGCCAAGTGAATCATATTTGGCTTAGTCAAAGATAGTATAATGCCTACGATGACTTCGTTAATGACTGCCAACAACTGTATGGATACCTTGGTGAATTTGTATGAGAAAAGGCTCCAAGTCAGAAGAGGAAACTTAAGCACAAGCTTAAGTATTTGAATATGGAGAAAGGTGAATCAATGACATGTTTCTTTTCCAGGATAGCCTAGATCAGAGATAAGCTTTTGGTCACAGGGGTGACAGTGGACGATGATGATTTAGTGCATACCATTTTTGACGATCTTCCTTCTTCATGGGAGACCTTCTTATCCAATGTAAGTGGGAGAGAGATTCAACCCACGTTTGAGAGGTTATGGCATGATTTCCTCCAGGAGGAGAGTCACACAGCTACCAGGAGTGAGTCAACGAAAGAAGAGCACTCAACTTTAGCATCAAAATTCAAGGGAAAGAAGAAAGACACTTTCCAGAAAGGCTCTCAGAGGAATCCAAACACCAAAGGTACATTCAAAGGCAAGAATATTGATACATCTAAGATTATATGCTTTAGTTGTAATAAGTTGGGTCATTTTGCTAAAGATTGTTGGTTTAGAAATAAATATCCAAGGAAAGGGAAACATCATGCCTCAACTGCTGAGGATGATGAATCCAAAATAAATCAGAAAAGTCCTTCTAACGAGAAATAAAATAGAAAAGAATATTACTTGGTTTCTGCCTTATCCAGTTCAATTTTCACGGGGTCGAAAACTTGGTTAGTAGACAGTGGTGCATCAAAGCACATGGCAGGGTACAAGGAGATCCTCTCAAATTTCGAGACAAAAGCTTTTGCAGAGCATGTTGATCTTGGGGATGACAAATTTTACAAGATAGAGGGAGTAGGAACTATCTCCTTCAAATTGGAATCTGGGGCTAGACTTCATATTGATGAAGTATTATATGTTTCAGGGCTCAAAAAAAATCTACTATCAGTTGCAACCCTTGAGGACAAGGGATATTGGGTGATCTTCAAGGACATGAAGACACTACTATGGGCTAAAGGTAGCCACTTAAGTACAACATAACCCATTGGAACTCACAATGGAGGACTGTACGTCGTGTCAAGACAGTCAGTTCAAGCATTGGCTCATGATGCGACTAGATCCAGTGAGTTGTGGCACATAAGACTTGGACATATTCATTACAAAGCTCTTCCAGATCCATAGAACATGGTATGTGGCATGCCCTCTATTTCTCTTAGTGAAAAATGAAATTTATAAGGGATGCATGCTAGGTAAAAATATAAAGAAAGCATTTCCTAGTAGTGAGAACAAAGCTCAGGGCATATTAGATCTGATTCATTTTGATGTATGTGGTACCATGTCATCTCCCTCACTCAGTGGTTGTTTGTATTATGTCATTTTTATTGATGATTACTCAAGAAAATGTTGGATATATTTCCTTAGAGATAAAAGTGACATATTTGATAAATTCACAGAGTATAAAGCCTTTATTGAAAAGAAGACAATGAAACACATCATAATCCTTAGAACAAACAATGGATGAGAGTTTGAATCTCTCCAGTTTGAGGATTTATGCAAGTCAACAAAAATCAAGAGACAGTTGACCATGCCATATAACGCTCAACAAAATGGAGTTGCTGAGAGGAAAAACATGACAATTTGTGAGGCAACGAAAGAAATGATGTTTGACCAGGATTTGCCAAATTATTTATGGGAAGAAGTGACCTCCACTGCCATGTATATTCAGAATAGGTGTCCACATGCTATCTTGAAGGACAAGAGTCATGAAGAGGTCTTCTCAGGGATGAAACCTGAAGTAGGGCATCTAAGGATATTTGAGTGTCCTGTATATATTCCTGTCCCTAAGGAAAAGAGGACAAATATGGAACCCAATGAGAACTCCAAGGCTTACATGATTTATGTACCAGGTCAGAGGAAAATAGAGGTAAGCAGAGATGTGACTTTCCATGAGGAAGCCACATTTAAGAAATCCAAAGAGCTTTAGCAGGAATTAGAAGTAGTTCAACCGGCTTCACCCTCTTCTGAAAATAAAGAGTAAGATGATCAAAGGGAGGAACCTCATGAAGGGCCAAGTAATGCGCCCTTAGAACCTGCTGAAGTTTTAGAAATAACTCTTGAAGAACCTCCAGCCAAAAGGAAGCCAGGGTGGCTTAAAGAAATAGCGCAGGAAGCAGAAAGGATAACTGCTCCAAAAGGAACTTTCAGGGAAAGGAAGAGGCCTCATAGGTTTGGAGGCTATGTTGCACTGATGAACAACATTAGTGATGCCGAACCTTCTTCATTTGAAGAAGTAGATAAATTACAAGTATGGAAGGATGCGATGCTTGAGGAATACATGTCTATTATAAAGAAAAATGTTTGGGACATTGTGCCGAGGCCAAAAGACAAATCAATGGTTTCTTCCAAATGGATCTATAAGATCAAACATGCAGCTGATGGAAGTGTGGAAAATTTCAAAGTAAGATTTGTAGCCAGAGGCTTCACTCAGAAAAAAGGAATCGACTATGAAGAGACTTTTGCCCCTGTAGCCAGGTATACCTCCATTCGAACTATTATTTCTTTAGCTCCTGTTCTTGGTTGGAAGCTGCATTAGATGGATGTAAACACAACATTCTTGAATGGAAAGATTGAACATGAGGTCTTTGTGGAACAACTAGATGGTTTTGTACTACATAACAAAGGCACTCATGTATGCAAGATAAGGAAGGCCTTGTATCATCTTAAGCAGGCTCCCAGAGTTTGGTATGACATGATTGATGGCTTTCTTAAAAGCCCAGGCTTTCAGAAAAGTGATGATGATGCAAATCTGTACTTAGAGGTAAGAGGTAACCAACCTGTTATACTAATCATGTATGTTGATGATCTCTTTCTAACAGGAGATGAAGGGCTAATAGCCTGGTGTAAGAGGGATCTAACCTCAGAATTCAAGATGAAAGACTTAGGCTTGATGCATTACTTCCTAGGATTGGAAGTATGGAAAAGACATGGCGAGATATTTATGGCACAAGGAAAATACACAGTGGATGTACTAAAGAGGTTTGGTATGATGAATTGCAAATCCATGTCTACTCCGATGATTACCAACCTGAGGAAGCTGCATGATTCAGATACAGGTTCAGATTTGGTGGATCCCACCAAGTATAGGCAACTGATTGGATCATTGATGTACATGATCCACACTAGGCCAGATATATGCTATGCAATGATTGCAATGAGTCATTTCATGACTGAACCGAGACAGAGACACTCGTTGGAAGCAAAGAACATCTTGAGATATCTCATAGGGACCATTACTTATGGTCTGATATATACATACAGTGGTGGTTTATTTCTGCATGGGTATGCAGACGCTGACTGGGCAGGAAGCCCAGTGGATAGGAAGAGTACTTCCGAATACTGCTTCAGTCTAGGATCTGCTATGATATCTTGGTAGAGTTGGAAGCAGGGATCCATTGCAGAGAGTACATCATAGGCTGAGTACATTGCAACAAGTGATGCTAGCAAGAAAGAAGTATGGCTTAGAAAATTGGTTTCTGGGTTGTTTGGTGACAAGCTCGATACGACAGTGGTTCACTGTGATAATCAAAGTTGCATAAAATTGACAGAGAACCCGGTATTTCACAACAGGTCAAAATATATTGACATGAGGTAGCACTACATCCGAGACTTGGTCCATAGAAAAACTGTAAAGTTACAGTAGATAGCCACGAGCGAGCAGGTAACTGATATCCTAACCAAGCCTCTGACCTCGAGACAATTTGTGCAACTGAGAGGCAAGATTGGTGTGGCTAAGAATGACTCCCTCGCTGAGAGGGAGTGTTAAATTTGGCAGCATCGACAATCATTCTCCAATGAGAGGCCATATGGGCCATCAACCCGAGGCTAGCCAGGGAGATTTGGAGAATCAACTAGTCTTGTGAGGTATTGGCAAAAGCCAGGGGAATGTACGACCTTTGTGAGTCAAACCAAAATTCAGGACGAACGAGATGCTATGTGAGTCTAATGCAAAAGTTAGGGGGAACGTACAAGCTCTGTGAGCATAGACAGTCTAGTGAAAAAGTTAGGGGGAATGTACAACCTCTGCGAGCATAGACATACTAGTGCAAACATCAGGGGGAACGTACAACCTCTGTGGGTCTAGTCAAGCCTTGTGAGCCACGAGCAAAAGTCAAGGCATCTAACAAAAGTTAGGTTGAATATAAAATTCCTATGAGCTAGAAACAAATGATATTCCTAATATTGCAAATGATATAAATGTATTGATCTAGTGTGTTGGCACGTGTAACATTATCCACCATGAAGAGAATTTTGAATTGCCTTTTAAAGAGTCGAGTTGTAACTGAAGTCTCAAGTCTAGTTCTATTTTAGAACTAAAGTGTAATGTTGAGTTGTAACTAAAGTCTTAAGTCTAGTTCTATTTTAGAACTAAAGTGTAATGTTGAGTTGTAATTGAAGTCTTAAATCTAGTTCTATTTTAGAATTAAAGTGTAATGCTGAGTTGTAACTAAAGTCTTAAGTCTAGTTCTATTTTAGAACTAAAGTGTAATGCTGAGTTGTAACTAAAGTCTTAAGTCTAGTTCTATTTTAGAACTAAAGTGTAATGCTGAGTTGTAACTAAAGTCTTAAGTCTAGTTCTATTTTCGAACTAAAGTGTAATGTTGAGTTGTAACTGAAGTATCAAGTCTAGTTTTATTTTTGAACTAAAGTATACCAGTCTCAAGTCTAGTTCTATTTTCGAACTAGAGTATACCAGTCTCAAGTCTAGTTTGAACTAAATTATGACGCTCAATTATGATTAAAGCATGCAAACAAGTTTCTTTTTCGAGTCTCTCCTCTTCTCCTCTTCAACCTATATAAGCATAGGTTGACCCCTCTCTTCAACACAATTTTGATATGAAGGTTAAGGGAGAAGCAATAGAGGAGCATATCAATGATAAAGAGGCAACATACCAAAGCAACATATCAATGTTGTATATCAACAATAGAGGCAACATATCAGAGGTGTATTTCAGCAAGGTCTCTTAGATCTTTGTCAGGTCAGAGTCATCTTAGCAAGCTCTTTAAGAGCAGAACATTCATGGTGGATATTTGTAAGTGATCTTACATTATTAATGCAATAAAGGAATATCGTTTGTTGGGGTTTTTCTCCCTGTACAGGGTTTCCCCAGGGTATATGTGTTGTTGATGTGCATGTGTACTTATCTACGTAGTTATTGCTATTCGGTTATGATTTGGTATTGTTGAAGTGTATTAAGCTGGAATCAAAGTGTTGAAGAAAATAAAAGAATTAATCCCCATAAGAAATCATGCTCATAATTTAACACTTGGAACACTTCTCTTCAAATTTCATTTCTGGTTGTGTGGAGCTTCCTCTTTCTTCAACACTATTGTTGGGATTGGAATTTTCATCTTCTTTGCATGAGGACTCACCATTGTATTCAAGAACTGCTTTATTGAAGGGTGACCTTTGACAACTGAGAATATCTTCTAGTGCTTGAGTGCTCTTGAAGTTATTGTTGAGCTTTTCAACTTCAACCCTCATTGAGATGAATGCTTCTTTAAACATCTCACAATTTTCTTCTTTCCTTATCATCTAGATCTTCATTACATCTTTTGTTCTCTTTGCTTCTTCAAGTTGGGTTTTCAAGGAGATGATTTATTCTTCAAGTCTTCTTTCTTATTGACTACATTCTACTTCAAGCTTGTTTAAGTCCTCAGATCTTTCCTTAAGATGACTTGTCAAAATTTTTTCTCTTCTTTTCTTCCTTTGTTAGTGATACTATTTCGGCTTCCAAACACTGTTTTTCTTCCAATTGATTTTTGAGTATTTCTTCAATCCTTCTGACTTATTCTAACTGGACCTTTATATTTTTAATAATCTGGTGGACTTATTTAGAGTTTTTGTTGGGATTTTTGGAACCTTCCTTTAGCTTGATCAATCCTTCCTTAAGAGACTTGTTTTTCTTCCTTTCCCTTTTTAGCTCACTCAAAACTTTGATTAGTTTTTCCTCAAGATCCAGTTTTCCTTCTTCATAATCTTCTCCGTCATGATCTGTCATACCATTTCCAATTTCTTCTTCTAGATCTATCTAACATGATGGGCTTCTTTCCTCTCGATCCATCTCAACATTAGCATGTTCTGGATCTATGATTACGAGATGAGATCCCTTAGAGTAGATATTATGTATCTTATCCCAAATCTATTTGGATGATGAACATTGTCCCACTTTGACTTTTATTGAATCAGGTAATCCATCTAGGATGACATCCATTGCTATTTGGTTGTTCCTTTTTAATTCCTTCTTGGCTGAAGTTTTCAAAGGTTTCTTTGAAGCGGTGTATCCTGTAACAATTGATTTCCAAATATCAAACCCCTGTTTCTGTAAGAATACTCTCATCCTTCTGCCCCACATCTCATAGTTCTAACCATCAAACACTGATGTTCCATTATCCGTGCAATCCATGATCTACTTTCCATTGGTTAGATTGTTTATGAATGACCTACTCTGATACCAATTGTTGGAATATTCACCAATACCAAGAGAGGGGGGGTTAATCAATATTGAACACTTTTTACCATTTTCAAACATAACATGTAAAAATTAAGTTATTAGCAATTCCATTCACTTATGATTGCATTTAACATATAATAAACACTTAACCACATATGCACAATACAGAAGAATTTGACGTGGAAACCCAAATGGGAGAAAACCATGAAACACTTTCTAAATATATCTTCAATATTACATTCATAGGAAGCACCAATTGGAAGGAGGCACCAACCCCCTATTTACATGCTCCAACATGAAGGAAGCTACAAATCCCTAGATTCTTTGTTGAATTTTTGTCTCAAGCAGTTAACTAGAGTAGTGTTCTTAAACTTTTAAACAATTATTACGATAACTTCATATAAAGGATCAATGAAACAATGACATCCACATCATACACAAGATTTACCCTGGGAAAACCCTCTAAGGGAAAAACCCAAGAAAACTTCCTAAATATAGATTCAACAAACAAGAACAATGCCTCTCTCCAAGAGAGAATTGACGAAGCAGAAGATCCTTGTCAAACCCTTGACTAGGGAAGAGTAGCGCACCACATAACCAAGACAAACTCAAGAGATAAACCAAGATCCTCCACGAAATCACCTCCTAGCTGTATTAGTGTCTCCATCTAAGACTTGTACACTTTTCTCTTGCACTAGAGAGATTTTGTTGTGTGTTATTCCAAATGAGGCGCTAGCCTCTCTTATAAATACTAGTTGGCCAGCCTAAAATTAGGTCTGGCCAGACCTGACACTTTGTTAAGGCACAATAGGGTCGACCTTACAAAATACACTTTATAAATTACATTTAACAATTTATAATGGTGCAATAGGGCTGACATGAATAATTACAATACAATAAGAATATCTTCCGCTGCTTCTAAAAAATTTAACACTCCCTCTTATTGAGGAAGGTATTCTTCTCGGCATGATCGTCATCACTGTTTTTGCGCTTCTGCACCCCTGATCATTGTCTTGTTGTCTTTTCATGAATATATATGTCATAGGAAGTTTTCCAACTGTACAACATGTATCCAGTACATTACCAACATCTCATCAGTGGGTTCAACAGTCACAGCGGGCTTTCTTCCAACTCACACAATGCTGGTCATCTAGCTTTCGCTAGGAACTATCCAACCCAAAGTCCGACCACTAGCCTTGGGATAGTCCCCTGGTTGGCACACCAATCCTCTGGCCCCACATAGACCATGCATCTAACCACGAGGGTTAGGCGATGTAGTGCGCACACACTACCCATCTATCCCTAGGCTAGGAATCATCCGACCTAGAGTTCAACCACTAGCCCTAGGCTAGTCATCCTCCAACCACATAGATTGGCCCTCTAACTATCAAGGAAATATGCCCTCCCAGAAGGATATACGATTTACACTTCCTAAAGCTGGGAACACACACCCTCCCCGAAGGTTCCGTGTCTACTGACCTTGTGCGAGGTTAGGCTGACTAGTGCCACAGTCAGTTCTCGAACATGAACCTGTTGTTATTGCACCACACTATGCTGCACCTGGAGTTGCATCTATAACACATCACTTCCTCTCATGAGGGAAATTCCTTCTGGACCACACCAAGCTTGTCTATGAAGTACTCAAACTTCACTCTTGACACAAGCTTAGTCAACATGTTTGCTACCTGCTCGTTGATAGGGACATACTGGAGCTTCACTGCTCTATTCTGTACCATCTATCGAATATAATGGTACTTGATCTTGATATGCTTGGACCTGTCATGCCACACTAGCTTCTTTAACAACTTTATGCAGCTCTGGTTTTCACAAAGGATACAGGTCACCTACAAATCAAGATCAAACAATCTTGTAATCAACTTTCGAAGCCACACTACTTCACCACAATCTGAACACACTACTAAATTCTCTACCTTTGTATAACTGAGCGCCACAAGTGTGCTTTGTAATGAGCCACGAGATCACAACTGATCCTAAACTGAAGCAACATCCAGATGTACTCTTCGGGTCTGTAACATTTCTTTCCCAATCTGAATCTGTGTAGCCCTGCAATCTTATCTCACGATATGAGATATATCTCAGTCCATAATCAATTGTACCCTTCAGGTACCTCATCACATGTTTTTCCGCAATCAGGTGAACATGTCTAGGCTCAACCATGTACTGATTCAATGTGTTCACCGCAAAACATATATCTTGCCTCGTGTTCGTCAAGTACATCAACGAACCAATCATCTGGCTATATATGGTGGCATTCATTGTCTCTGAAGTTGTATCACATAACAACTTCGGGTTTTCTACCATCGATGTGGATATGGCTTTGCAATCCAACATCCTAAACCTCTTCAGGATCTCTACTGCATATTTTCCTTGGTTAAGGAAAATCCCATCTGGTCTCTACCATACCTCCAGACTTAAGAAGTATTGCATCATGCCTAGGTCCTTCATCTCGAATTATGAAACAAGTTTCCTCTTACTCTCAACGATGAGCTTCTCGTTTCCTGTCAGAAACAGATCATCCACGTACAATAGAAATATCACAAGTTCACCATCCACAACCTTGAAGTAAAGGTTGGAATATGTTGTCCTCTTGGTGAAACCCAAGCTCACCAGGAAACTCACAATTCAGCCATACCATGCTCTAGGTGCTTGCTTCAACCCAGACATGGCTTTCTTCAACCTGCACACATGTGTCTTCCTGTCATGTGTCTCAAAGCCTTGTGGTTGCTCCACATACACTTTCTCTTCTATCACACCATTCAGGAATGCTGTCTTCATGTCTATCTGGTGTACCTTCCATTTCATCACTACAACTATTGCAAGAATGGTCCTAATCGAAGTGTATCTCGCCACATGAGAAAATGTCTTCTCATAATCTATTCCTTCTTTCGGTAGAAACCTCGTGCCACGTGTTAGCACTCCATAAATCTATTCAGCTGATAAACATATGACGAAGGTAACTTTTTCAACCAACTTTGAGACTCGAAACTATCCTTTCAGATCTGGAGAGGGCTCTCTCGGTAGGCACGATCTCCACGCATGATATGGCTTTGAAAGCAGTGGCTAGATTAAACACATTTGATAAAACGGGCTCTGGTTATATTGGCGCAAGAAAGTAAAACTTGGGCTATGGAGTCGATTTGAGGGAATGACAGAGACAAATGACTCAGTGACTGAACTTGAGAGGATAAGGCTAGGAGAGAAACAATCTTCAGTGTAAAACCGTAATGTGTGGCGGGAGAAAAACACTGGAAGTAACTCAGAGCACCACTACGAATGAATTCAAAGCTAGCTTTTAGAAGAAAACATTTTGTCTAAGTGGCACGAACAAGGGGCGTTGTGCAGCGAATCCACAGGTTCAAAAATTCGTTCCGAATTAGACATAAAATGATATGAATAAAGATGACAAGAAGCACATACAAAAATAAAGAAGCACATTACATCCGACTGCTACAACTAGAATATTTTCATCAAGTTACAAGACCTTTGCATTAAATTTCGGTCAAAAAACTCAAATTACATACAATAGTTGTCATCTACCAATTTTGCCAACCAACCTGGGTTACATCGAAAAGATGAAATATATAGACGAGGGTGCTTCCTGGGCTACCCTGCTTTCTAATTGCTACCCTAAAACTAGGAAAACCGAGTAGCATGTGTTGGAGACTCTTCGCATGGCCTTTTCCAAAAATAGACAATAATCATGTCTGTTTACACATGACTGTTCACAAATTTGCCACAAGGATCTCATCATTGGACATGTCTCGATATGAGGAAAATATGTGTTAGTGTTCCCCTTCGATCAGATGTCTGAGCAGGCAGGTGTCTGTCAGGACTCACTATCTGCTATAATGACTTTGATTTTTGTTGCGCGTTCATCTGCTGGGGAAAATGTGCGCGGCGAGTGGTTGTTTGATTTTTATGACCATTATCAAAATGGTAGAGTGCTTTGGGGAGACATGTCTTTCAAAACTGCCAAGATTTGTCCTATGCTTTCGGATGTAGAGATAAACACCTGCTAAACTTGATTTTTCTGCGCGCTGGTGAGAGCCATGCAAAATTCCTTCTCGACCACTTCACATTCCCTGAAATGCTCTGTATGCCTTTCCTCCGTCAGTATCTGTGCTTCTCACAGATGTACAATGGTATCTTGCACCTCTCTGAGCTGTCTTTTCTACCATGCCACGTCCCCTTCGCGACCCTGCGTTGCTGACGCTTCCATAGTCTTTGTCGCTAGCTGCCGCCTCAACTCCATGTTTTCCTGATATAGTTAAACGATAGCCAACTTTGCCTGATTTAATTGTTGAGATGGATCTTGATCATTCATTCTTGTGATATCTATTTTCCTTGTTTTTCTCCTGCCTTCGCGGCTCGATCCTCCAGCAGGCTCTAGCCGGATGGCGCGCATGAGTAGTTCTTCAATCACCGATTTGGCATGTGGCTCTTCTGAAAATCGAACTTCCACAACTTCCTTGTTCTTCCTTGGCTGGCCCCTTCTCCGAGGCATTTTCTGTTGAGGAGACGGGGCTTCCACTGTCTTCCCTTCCTGTGAAAGTCTTTCCGCTTCAGGTTCTGCACGGTTTGATTTGGTCTTCGCTGTAGGTAAAGGAATGTCTCCTTTCACGTCCTTGGGAATGCTTGCTACAGGTGAGAACGACTCCTAGTTGTTTTGTGGCTTGGACCTGGAAATTTTGCTGCTCCGCGTGCCTTTCCTTATGCTTTGGGAGGTCTCCATGGCGCGACCAGTACGTATTCTGCGTGCGACGTATCCGGTAAACACACAGGGGGGGAATTTTGATCAAACTGGACTGGCAAGGGAAATTGAAAATAGAGTGCGGACCTAGTTTCACGACTGAAAATGAGTGCCAAGCATCCAAGATTTATAACGAGTCGGGAAGAAGAAGGAATCGTGCTGGAGGATAGCGAATTCATGGCAATGAGATCTTTTGAATCAAATTGTAGGTTTTCCATGGAAAATCCCTGCGTGTAGAATACAGGCGATAAGGCTTGTTGGGCATGCATGATATGGACACCGCAATTTTTCATTCCCTCGGCCTTCATGATGAATTGATAATAGATGTTGTACTTGTTGTTGCGACTTCCATTAACTACTTGACTCGACCTAGGGCACGTAGAGACTAGTTTCTTAATAGGACTCGACTCTTTGGAAAAGATATACTCGTACCCCTTACGCATGTTTCTACTCTGACATCCCTTCTCGTTTCCAAGGGCCAACCGACCACTTGCTGACTTCGACCCCATGGTGCTACATACCCGACTTCACATGTTTGGGTGCATGGGTCATACCCCGACTGAAACCAACTCTAAATGGAAAGAAAAATGGCGGTGCCAACAACTAGCTCCAATGGGGATGTTATCCTCCCCGCGAGGTAGAAAAGAATAATAGACCAGGTGTCTGATCATTGTGATTTATTAGACCTTCAGACACTGAGAGAAAATAAATGACAGACAAAAAACAAACTGAACCTATCGACGCAGCTTCTAAAACTTCAGCATAAACTTAGGGCCTTCACTTCAGGCTTCAATTTTCTGCTAACCTATTGACTCGACGCAAAAACAACTAAAATGACTATTTACAATGACAAATGACTTAAATGGATTTTATTTCATCATATGATGTTTGAGGAACCTGCCGTTTACAGGCCCCCAACCAAAGCATTCTCCATCTAATCCTTCTAGAAAATAAGCATTGCCCCCGCAATGATCGCTGATTCTGAATGGACCCGTCCAAAGATGGTTGAACTTTCCGTGCTTTCCTTTGCCCTCATTTCTCGCGTCCCATCTCAAGACTAGATCACCCAACTGAAAATCCTCTGGCTTAGAACGCTTATCGAAAGCTTTCTTTATCCTCTCCTGATGGAGCTACGACCGATTATACACCTACTCCCTCGCCTGCTGCGTGTGAACTAGTTGATTTATTCTCCTCTACACAACATTTGGCTCGACCTCTTGCTCTTGCAACAACTTTCTAACTAGTGGCCCCAGTGAGGTAGGGAAGATGGCATCTGCGCCATATATGATCTTGAAAGGCAACGTTGAGATTGCCTTCTTGGTGGTGACCTGATCTGCCCACATCGCATAGATAATCTCTTTATGCCAAGCTTTCTTATTGTCTTGCAGGAGTCTTTTGATGATCCTGGTCAAGCTCTTATTTGAGGTTTTTGCTAACCCGTTTCCTTGTGGATAATACGCCATGGAATTCGATAGGGTTATATTGTAATCCCAACAAAACCTCTCCATCCTTTTGGATTTGAATGTTGCCACATTGTCGGTTATGATCTTGACGGGACATCCGAATCTCGACAAAATGTTTGTCTCCAGGAATTGTATGATGACTGTGTCGGTAGCTTTCTTTATGGGGATTGCCTCTATCCACTTCGTGAAATATTCAATGGTTGTGAGTATCCATCTGTGTTGCGCGGAGGATGACATATTTATTTCCCCTATGAAATCTAGGCCCCACTGCATGAAAGGTTCTTCGACTGAGATCAACTTTAGTGGCAGGGGCTGCAGCTTTCTTCTCCCGTCGAAAATCTGACATTCGTGGCAACTGGAGACGTCTTTATACACATCAACAAAGATTGTAGGCTAGTAGTAACCTGCCCTAAGGATTTTGTGCGCGTTGGTTTTCCAGTAGTGGTGTCCTCCGCAATCACCTTTGTGAAATTCTTGTATGTCTCGCTTCGTGTCATCTTCCAGC
Source organism: Picea engelmannii (assembly GCA_009831015.1). Lineage (NCBI taxonomy): Eukaryota > Viridiplantae > Streptophyta > Pinopsida > Pinales > Pinaceae > Picea > Picea engelmannii. Next base: position 126,257 of record ML802809.1, read on the forward strand.
AAACAACTCAACAATATTCCCCCAGGGTCTTTCCAGTAGAGTGAATTTTCCAGGATACAGAACTTAACCACTTTAAGTTTGAGAAATATGGCCTTAGTCTTACTTACGCCTAGAGGGGCCTGGAGATTTTCCAACACATAGATGATGTCTGCATACCATGGAGAATCAGTGAACTCCTGAGACACCGACGCAATTTTTTCTTCTTGAGGGAATTTTGACAGATCAACGATGAAATTTATTCCTACAACATTGCAGTTCTACTGCACCATTAACTTCGCATGGCCCTGACCCTTGATCAGTTTCGTAGGCTTGATCTCAAGATCGTATTCCAACATGGCCACTATCCACTTGCCTCTCCTTCCTTCTGGGTCAGCTTCAGTTAAGATATCCTTTACTGAGTTGCTGGGCACATAAGCGATGACAGGGGAATGCAATATGTATGTCCTAAATTCTTTCAAAGATTTCACTAAGGCGTTTGCCTATTTTTCCATAATGTCGTACCTTAGTGGAGCGTCGCGCAGTGTCCGGCTGAAATAGGCTATGGATTTTTCGAAACCCTGCTTGTCGTTTTGCAACAACACGCCGACAATAGTGTGTTCTGAGGCAAATGCAAACATGATGAAATCTTTCGTAAATTCAGGGCTGGCTAGCACAAGAGCTTTAGTCAACGCCACTTTGATATCTTCAAAAGACTTCTTGGCCTCCGGATTCCACTTGATCTCGTTTCCCTTCCCGAGCATGCAGGTTATGTGCTTTATGATTTTTTCCAGGTTTAGGATTAATTTCCTCAAGAAGTTTACTTTTCCTAGGAATGATTGTACTTCTTTTTTACTACGCAGGGTGCTGATCTTCATGATTCCATCAACCCTGCTGGGGTCTAGCTTAATGCCTTACTTGGAGATAATGTGCCCCAACAACTCCCCTTCTTCCACCCCAAAATGTGATTTATTTGGATTCATCGATATGTCGAACTTCCTGCACTTCTGGAAAACCTTCTTCAGGTGCTCGAGGTGTTGTTTGTCGGAGGCAGAGTACACCATGATTTCGTCCAAATAAATCACAATGAACTTGTCCTTTTCATAGGAAAACACAATGTCCATTGCCCTCTGGAAAGTGGCTCCAACGTTCATCAGTCCGAAAGACATCTTGGCGTACATGAGCGTTCCCCATGGAGTTGTGAAAGTCGTTTTCTCTTTGTCGTCCGGGTGGACCATGATCTGATTATAACCTGAAAACCCGTCTAACATAGACATCTTCTGGGACTCCACCACCTTTTGCAGGATGTAGTTCATTTTAGGAAGGGGGTAGTGATCCTTGAGAGATACTTTGTTTAAATTTCAGAAGTTTACACACAGTCTTATCTCGCCGCTCTTCTTTCTTACAGGTACCAAATTAGCTACCCATTTCGAGAATCGCAAAGACATGATAATTTTAGCGTCGAAAATCTTCTTTACCTCCTTCTCGATCAGCGACAACAACAAGGGATTTATCCATCTTAGCTTCTGTTTGAAAGGTTTTTGATCTTCCTTGAGAGGAATAACATGTTGGGTCACTTTCGTGTCATATAATTTCAGGTCATCATAGCTCCATGCGAAGACGTTCGAGAAATCCTTCATGAGCTTGACATAGTCCTGCTTGACCTCTGGATTGAGCGTCTTTGATCATTTTACCATATTCAGGTTCTCATCAGTCCCAATGTTGCAATCTTCCACGTCCTCTTTGGTTGTAGTGATCTTGGGGTTTTTAGCTACATCATTCTCGTCAAACATCTTTTCCAGTGGCACCAACCCTTTTGGAATGATATTATTTTTTAGTTGTATTATGTCTCTTCCTGTGATCTGGTTTCGGAAAGGGTCATCGTTACGACACGCATCCGTGATCTTATCTTCGTCGTTGTAGCATTCCTCATCAATGTTTGTATTAGCGAACTCGTCGCTCATAGTGAGGAATATTTCTACCTGTTTGTCGTCATCAAACACTTGCCAATGTTTGATATTATCAAGCACTGCTGGTCTATGATTGACCTTGATTTCATATCTTTTGTTTGGGAAGATGGGGATTTTAAAAACCGAGGCGGAGGTGGCCAATGCATCGATGATTTGATTTTTCTCTCTGGGGATAGCAGATAGGTCATACTCTGAAAATCCTTCGAGGAGGTCCAAAGACAAATTTATATACGCTCTCATCCTGGGGTGTTTGGTCTGATATACACCCTTTACCTGATTTATGATTATCTCAGAATCTCCACACACTGCTATTTTCTGCGTGCCCATATCTTTCAAAACTTGTAAGCCCAAGATTAGTGCTTCATACTCGGCCATGTTGTTAGTGCATTCAAACATGAGCTTATATGAGCACAACTTTATTCTTGCTTCAGGGGGGCTTACCCATACACCGGCCCCATCTCCTTCTTTGTTGACTGCGCTGTCAAAACTCATGTTCCACACCCAGTTTTCCACCCGGTCCTTAGGGTCGACGCACTCTATTGTTTCCCGCGTGGTTTCCTCGTCAACTATCATGACGACTATCAACTCTTCCTCTTCGAAACTCAGGTCATTGTAGAATATAGAAGAACCCACCTCAATGTCGATGTCATATATAGGATGATTTTTTGGCTGTGTCTTGCTGCTTACCATGTATTTCAGCAGCACTTCTCTGTACAGCCTTCTGTCATGGCCGAAAATAGGGATGGTGGCGTATGAAATATCCATCTGCAAAGTGCCTTTCAACTTCACAGCCCACGACCTTGATAGCATCATGTCGAGCTTTGGGGGTATGTCTGTGACGACTACGCCCATGACCATGTGCTTAGTGGGGATTTGAGCCAACGACAGAACTAGGTCTTTGATAAGGCCCAAACACTTGAATTTCCTTGAATCAAAAGAGAAAAGGTCTTTGTACGGCCTGGTGATATCCAAACCCAATTCATCCATGATCACCTTTGGCACGAGGTTGTGTGACACGCCAGAATCCAACATGGCATTTTGTAGGGTCATGTCATGGACCTTTAGACTAATGTAGAATAGAGGGACGTCCTCGGTATCATTTGTCTCTTCAACGCGCAGACCAAAAAGGATAACAGGGTGATCATCTTGGACATTCAAAGTATCGGGGGTCCCTCCCATTTTCAACATTTTAATGATTTTCTCCCGATAATCGCCCTTTCTAATAAGTTCATTAAACGGGACAAAGATTTTAATTTTGGCCATCTCATGTTCAAAATTGAAAGGGGGATAGGTTTTCTCTACCTCTTTTCCACTTGCCTCCCGACCAGTCTCCAGAGCTTTCTTGGGGACCTCTTCCTTTGACTTAGCCTTCTCCGTTGCATCCTTGGTCGCACTGTCCGACCTTGGTCGACTTGTGGAAGGGGTGTGCACCAGAGGCTTCCTTATGGGGTTCGTTTGTTGCGACTCGACATGTGTGTCTTTGCTCTGGAGGTTTTACTTCTTATGGAACTGCATGATGGCATTATGATATCCTTTCTTGAACTCTTCTATCTCCCAAGTGTTGATATTATGGTAGCTTCGAGAGGTATGAACCTCTATTGTGACCTTTGACATAATGAGAATGTTTCGGAAGAAAGAAAAGAAATGAAAGTAACCCTAGATGAGATGTTGGTTGAAGAAAGATAATTAATATGAATTAATTAGTACCCAGAATGAGAATTCAGTCTGGGAAAGTCTTCCAAGAATACTATAAATACAGGGTGCCAATATCTCATTTGATACACTTCTCAGAATCGCAAAAAGCCACTTTTGCTCACTGCAGTCTAGCAGTTTTGTGCACAAGTCCTGGGGAAGGTGTTGCACCTGTTTTGGGTTGGACTCTCTGATCATCTTTGGTTACTTCTTGCTTGGTGCATTAGCCTTGCTTGGCTATTGGATTGCTACTAGGATTCTTCTCTCTGTCAAGGTCAAGGTGCTCAGAGGGTGGCTTCGGCCTATGGTTGGGTGACAATAGTGATATTGTCAATGGTAAAACGAGCACATTCTTTCATATTCTAATAGGTTATGTGCCCACACCTCCTTCATTTAGCCTAACTGCTGGAAGGAAGCATAGCCATTAGGATACTGAGCTCGTCGAGGAACTGCTGCTAGGGTTACTAGTAGGAGCAACTTCCAAAACACTGCCGCTAGGGTTACTAGCAGGAGCAGTTGTAGAAACCCTAAATCTCAGATCCGACACCTTGTGATGGAGCATCTCGCTCAAGGAGAAGATATTCAAATGAGCCCTAGTTCAACACACCTTTTGGCTCTCTCAGAAGACATAAACATCAGAGTTGAAGTTTTGGATCAAGGCATGACCAACCACCATTCAACCGAAGACATGAGTGAAAAGATCAGTCTTCTACACTACTCAACACTCACTAGAACGATTGAAGATGACATGTGGATAATCGATAATGGAGCTTCTAGGCACATGACGGGAGATCAAACCAGACTCTCAAATTTAAATGAAAGGAAGACATCGTACAAGGTAGAGCTTGGAGACAAAAGCACTTACCCAGTCGAAGGATTTGGACAAGCCTCCGTCAAGTTGAAAACATGTAACAATGTTCATTTAAGCAATGTTTTGTATGTACCTAGTTTAGAAAAGAATCTTGTATCGATATCTTGTTTAGAAGACAAAGGAAATAGAATAGCTTTCTTAGATGGAAAGGTGTTATCTTGGCATAAAGACTCCAGCATAGAGAATGCTAGGGTTATTGGAAGTCGTGAAGGAAATCTATATAGACTACTAGAACAAAATGAAGAAGCCCTCGTACATGACGAAGTCAATCCCAATGAACTATGGAATAGAAGGTACACTCATATTAATTATCAAGCATTACCTTTTCTCAAAAGGATGGTTGAGGGAATACCAGAATTGCAGTCCACACATGAAGGAATTTGCAAAGGATGTGCTCTTAGGAAGAATATCAAGAAACCATTCCCAAGTAGCAACAACGGATCTAAGGAGATTCTAGATCTGATACACTCAGATGTTTGCGGTCTGATGCCAGTCAAATCTCTAGGAGGATATCTTTACTATGTAATATTCATAGATGATTATTCAAGAAAGACCTGGTTATATCTAATGAAGACAAAAGACGAAGTATTCAACAAGTTTCAAGAATTCAAAGTAGAGATAGAGAACCTCACAAACAAGAAGATAAAAAAATTAAGAACAGATAATGGAGGAGAATACACCTTGAAGGAATTCGTTGCATTCTACAAATCGGCAGGGATTAGGAGGGGGCTGACTATTCCTCATAATCCTCAACACAATGGTGTGGCAGAAAGAAAGAACAGATCTATCGAAGAAACAGTAAAAGCACTACTAAATGATCAAGGTTTATCCATGTTCTTATGGGGAGAAGCAACCATGACAACAATATATGTGCAAAATAGAAGTCCTCATCGCATATTGAAGGACATGACTCCAGAAGAAGCCTTCTCAGGTAAGAAACCT
>ML802809.1:149672-160794 GCA_009831015.1 Picea engelmannii
AACCCAGAAACCAAGAAAACTGTTTACAGTCGAGATGTTGTTTTCAGAGAGGTAAAAGATGTGTCCAAACAGGAATTCCTACCAACGCAAGACGAACCTGAGAAAATAGAGCTTGAGTTGGATGATGCAAAATTTGAATCATCAGAAGAATAAGAACCTCATTATTGAGGAGATCAGTGAGAGAAAGAAGGAAACTAGAAAGGTATAGTCCACCTGATTTCCATTCCAATTTTGCTTTATCTATTACTGATGATGATCCCAGAACTGTCAGGGAAGCAGTGAATTCAAAGGATAGTAAACTATGGAAGAAGGCCATGGTTGAAGAAATGTATGCCTTGGATAAGAATGAGGCATGGGATATAGTTGAGTTGCTAGCTGGAAGAAAATCTGTTGGTAACAAATGGTTGTTTAAGAAGAAGTTTAATGCAGAAGGTAAAGTGGAGAAATACAAAGCTCGGTTAGTAGCAAAAGGTTATTCCCAGGTAGAGGGAATTGACTTTGGTGAGATTTTTTCCCCTGTTGCCACGTTAACATATATTAGATTTATTTTATCCATTGATGCTACTTTTGATCTTGAAGTGGAATAGATGGATGTGAAGACAACATTCCTACATGGGGATCTGGAAGAAGAAATCTACATGAAGCAGCCAGAAGGATTTGTAGTGAAGGGAAAGAAAGAGATGGTTTGTAAGCTAAATAAGTCACTATATGGTCTGAAGCAATCACCTAGGATGTGGTACCAAAAGTTTGACACATACATCCTTGGATTGGGATTTGTAAGAAGCAGGACTGATCACTGTGTATATTCCAAGCAGGTTGGTAATCACTTCATTTATGTAGTGTTGTATGTTGATGACATGTTGTTGGTAGGAAATAACATGGATGTTATCAAGGATGTGAAATCGCAACTATCCTCCAAATTTGACATGAAGGATCTTGGTGCCGCTAACTTCATTTTGGTAATGGAGATTAAAAGAGATCATGCAAACATGAAACTCTGGTTGAATCAGATAAAATATGTTGAGACAATATTGCAGAGGTTTAATATGCATGGAAGTAAACCGATTGGATTGGATAGAGTGGTGGACATACATGGCTTTGTTGATGCAGACTGGGTTGGAGATCTGGACCACAGAAGATCTACAAGTGGGTATGTGTTTAACCTATTTGGAGGAGAAATCAATTGGATGAGCAAAAGACAGGCTGTAGTGGCACTCTCAACTACAGAAGCTGAATGCATGGCAACCACTCATGCAAGCAAGGAAGCAATATGGTTACAAAGATTGTGTTCAGGTATTGGGTTGGTACAATAAGTAGTGAGATTAGATTGTGATAGTCAGAGTGCAATCTTCCTGGCAAATAACGCAGCTTATCATTCAAAGACAAAGCATATTGATGTTTAGTATCACTTTGTGAGAGACATGGTTGAGGAAAAGGTGTTGCTAGAAAAGGTTGACACTTTGAAGAATGTTGCAGATTCATTGAAAAAGTCTGTGAGCACAGAAAAGTTCTCCTGGTGTAGAGTAACAATGGGCATTGCTGCCCTGGTTTGTTGCCTTGGATTGTTGACTATATAATCCCATGGACCCCTGGATGCAAAGAAAACAACAAGTGGGAGAATGTTGGGTATGTGTTATATTCTTTGCATGTGTGTGTGTGGGCGCGTCAGATTTTTAGCGGTTTTGTAAATTAATCCCGGATTAAGGGATTAGGGTTTTGGTATCTATGGAATACCTAAAAACATTGTATATATATTGTATAGTGAATGGTGAAATTATAGATAATGAATATAAGAAAGGTTTTCCCGGTTGAGGGTTTCCGGTATAAATCTCTATGTACTATGTGAATGAGCCATTGATTAAATTCTGTTTTGCTTAAGAATCTATATGCATTGCTTTACTTCACATATTTAAAACTTGCATATTCTTCCTTGCTTGAGAAGAATAGTCCAGATAGCCCATCGTTGATGTTCTACTTTGAGGGCAGATACTCTTTTAGATCTCACAGATGTGAGTGAAAGAATGGCCCATATGATTCAGTTTATATCATAACAATATTTTCTGTGCAGGTTGATATCAGATGATTGTTATGGAGACTGCTTATCTCCAGACAATAGAGATATGCTACTGTGGTGGATATGTTCCACTGTTTGTGACTATGTGTCACAGTTTGAGTAGTTGTGTACTACCATGGATAAACACAGTCGTGTTCTATCAATTGATATTGTACCAGTTTTCATAGAGTTTATCTAGTTGGATAATAATGACGATGCTCGTGATACTACCAGTTGAATGGTTTGTTTGTGCTAAAGACCATTATCAGTTATACCTCCCTAGCTAGGAGGGAGTGTTGATATTATGGTAGCTTTGGGAGGTATGAACCTCTATTGTGACCTTTGACATGATGAGAATGTTTCGGAAGAAAGAAAATAAATGAAAGTAACCCTAGATGAGATGTCGGCTGAAGAAAGATAATTAATATGAATTAATTAGTACCCAGAATGAGAAGTCGGCCTAGGAAAGTCTATCGGGAATACTATAAATATAGGGCATCAGTCTCTCATTTGAAACACTTTTGAGAATTGAAAAAAGCCACTTATGCACACTATAGTCTAGCAGTTTTGTGTGCAAGTCCTGGGGAAGGTGCTGCGCCAGTTTTGGGTTGGACTCTCTGATCAGCTTTGGTTACTTCTTGCTTGGTGCATTAGCCTTGATTGGCTATTGGATTGCTACTAGGATTCTTCTCTCTGTCAAGGTCAAGGTGCTCGGAGGGTGGCTTCGGCCTATGGTTGGGTGACAATAGTAATATTGTCAATGGTAAAATGAGCACATTCTTTCATATTCTAACACCAAGACGTTGCATCATCTGTTTCGAGTATCATATCATCGTTCATCTCCAACACGAAGTCATTGTTTTTTCTCATGTACCGATCATGCTCGCTCTTTGTCAAGAACACACGTGGGTTTTTTTTGTCGCAACAATGCATCTGATCGTCGAACGTATGGTCGAAATACTCGTTCGCATAGTTGTTTTGGAATGGAGGTCTTGTCTGCTGGTCACCTTGATCCCTCTGCTCTTTTTGTTCCCTCTGTCTGATCTGAGGGACTTGACCCCTTCTGAGGTTCTGATTCCTGGGCTGTGGGTCGTTCTTTTCTCGGGAAACAGGTCTGTTTCCCATGGTCATTCTCTCCATCGACTTCTCCATGGTCTTCATCATCATGTCAAATTTTTTGTTTGAGGACCACGACGTCGATGGCAATGCATATCCCTGGGGTCTCTTATCACCTCGGTTTTATTTTTCTCGACACCATCATGTTTAATTCGACTTCGACAATGTTACTCATTATAGTGTCTCGACTTGTTGATCTTCTTTCTCTCAACAATAGGGGAAAATCACTGTCGAACGAATTGACATACCACAACTACGCAACACTGGGGGGCGACTTGAATTCTGCAGGGATTGAGTTATACACCTTCAAGAAACGGGCTGAGAACTCCTGTACCATCTCTTCTGGTGCTTTCCTCATATTATTGTACTGTGTTAGCAACTGGAAAGGGTTTTTCTTGTCCCCCCATTTATTCAGGAAATACACATCGAATGTGGCGAAGTCTTGAATGCTCGTAGGTAGGAGGGCTTTGAAACATTTTCTACATCTCCTGAAAGGCTCTGCACAAACAACCTCATTTTCACGTCGACATATTCCACCTCCTCCAGGTTGAAAAAATCATTAAACCAGTCCAGGTGCCTCTAGGAAGAAACATTTCCTTCAACGTCATAGAGCCTGATTCTCTGACTATAATTCCGAGGCAAGTCATGTAATTGGGCCGAAAGGATGAGGGGGCGAATCTGGTAGCCATGGCTCTAGGAGGATTTAGATTTTGAGGGATATTATTTGATATCAGGGCTTGGAATTTCTTCGGGTCGAAAAATGGTCTCGTCCAAGCTAGTTTCTGACTTAGACCTGAAAATGGTTTTCTCTAATAATTAGTCAAACTCAAGGTCGTCGATGCTCTACGCACCGTCTTTGGGTAAGGATAGGCTTCTGTCTAGGTAGTAGAATGGGTCCAATGCTTGATCTCTAGTCCTGCGCGGAATCTTCTTGGGGTCATACATAGGCTCTGTGGGGTTTGGGTCAGGATTGTCTCTGGTATAGATCGTCTTCGGAGCCAGGGTTCCTGAACTACGCTACTTGGAGCTACTGGTATTTTGGACTAGAGTCACTAGTGTAAGGGTTTCTGCCGATGTGAATGTTTGTCCCTCTGTTACCATCAGGGGTCAAACTGCAACATTAGTCATTCTCCTAGGGAAAATCTATTTAGTTTCATCCCTGACAATGACGCCAGAATGTTAGCACTCTGTAAATCTGTTCTGCTGATAAACAAACAACGAAGGTAACTTTTTCAACCAACTTTGAGACCCGAAACTAGACTTTTGGATCTGGAGAGGGCTCTCTCAGAAGACCCGGTCTTCATGCAGGATATGGCTTTGAAAGGAGTGGCTAGATTTAACACCTTTGATAAAACGGGCTTTAGTTGTATTGGCGCAAGAAAGTAAAACATGTGCTATGGAGTCAATTTGAGGGAATGCCAAAGACAAATGGCTTAGTGACTGAACTTGAGAGGATAAGGCTAAGCGAGCAATAGTCTTCAGTGTAAAACCGTAATGTGTGGCGGGAGAAAAACACAGGAAGTAACTCAGAGCACCGTTGCGGGCGAATTCGAAGCTAGATTTTAGAAGAAAACGTTTTGTCTAAGTGGCGCGAACAAGGGGCGTTGTGCAGCGAATCCATAGGTTTGAAAATTCGTTCCGAAATAGACAGAAAAAGATATGAATAAATATGACAGGAAGCACATATGCAAAGAAAGAAGCACAATACATCCGACTGCTACAAATATAATATTTTCGTCAAGTTACAGGACCTTTGCATTAAATTTCAGTCAAAAAACTCAAATTACATACAATAGTTGTCGTTTACTGATTTTTCCAACCAACCTAGCTTACATCAAAAAAATGAAATATATAGACGAGGGTGCCGCCTGGGCTAACTTTCTTTCTAACTACTACTCTAAAATTAGGAAAACTGAGTAGCATGCTGTTGGCACAGGGGCAGATCCAGGGTTCAATGCTTCAACATCGCACCAACAAAACCCTAACTACCGGCCCTTTCGGCAACACCTGCGAAGCAGATGAAGTCTCATCCGAGCTAGAGTCAGGGGTGGTTGTAGGAATCAAATGTCTACAACCTATCCGGGATAGAGATCTGTGATCACACCACTCTAACAAAGCACTTAGCAGTTAACATTCATCAATATTTAACCTTTATTCAAATCGCAAATCCAAACCCTAATTATAGAGCAGAGCAGTATTCAACAAGATATAACACATTCAAGCACTTAGCATGGAGAGATAGGTCAGATCTAACATTCATTCACCTTACCAAGCACTAAGCTATTATACCAGATGCATCATACATAAAGATATCGACACTAAGCATAAATCAAATCACTAACATAGAACCATAATGCACAAAGCAACCATAACACAAGATATATGTGGTTCACCCCAGTGCGGGGCTACGTCCACCAACTCTTCTCTTCTTTATTATCTTATATCAATCTTCTACAAGCATAGATCCCCAAAACCCTACTCCGCATAGGACAGGATATCTGTACACCTCGCCAGATCCTCCTTCCCCGAGTTAGGTCACAACACAGAGCCTTCTTACAATCACTTGCACTTAGATTTGCAAGTCTTAACATACACTATGCACAAAGCCTTTGCTATCACATAGATAGAACTCTAGCACTTAGCATCTTCTTCTTAGACTTCACTAGCCCTCTATTTACATCACTTAGCTTTCTATTTATACATTACAAAATGGGACTAAACATGGGTAAACCCATGGGTCGACATCCCATACCCATTACATAAACCCTAATCCCAAAAACTGCCCTAAAAAGGGGCCGAGATCCCACGATATCTGCTTCGATTTACGCTCCACCTTTGACCAGCCTATCGATGTCCCAAAAGAGGTCAAACATGACCAAGGATATCCAAAACTTGGTCAAGGGCCAACAATCCCCCAACACTCACCTGTGACTCATCCCGAGTCACTCTAGTCTGGGTAACTCTGCTTCAAAATCCTCGAGCTTGGCTCGAGCTGCTTCAACCTGTTGCTGCGCTAAGGCTTCCTGCTCGACGAACTCTTGAATAACTGCCTCGTTCACAGGTCCTTCTAAGCGTTTTTCTACCGAAGTGACTACTTGTTCTAGCTCTTCTCCTTGGCCTTCATTCTCCTCAAAAAATAGGCAAGATGCATCCTAGACTGGATGGAGCTTCTGAGTCACTTCCATGAATTTGATTTGTATGGCATGGACCTGTTGCTGAGCTATGCACTATTCTTAGGATATTTTCATCCTCTCAACTACTGACAAGAGTTTCAATTGTGCTTGTACTGCTATTTCTTGTTGCTTTGCTTCCTGGAGCTGCGACTCCAGTGTCTTCAGTTCAGGGTCCTCAGTAAGACACTCATAAGTCCGCGCATTGCGACTGCTTAGCTGTTTACATTCCACGACTAATGCTTGGATCCTTTCAACTGCGCTCTGGGAAGTTGCTACTCTCTGGTCTCACACTTCGTGCAAAGTGCTTGGCACTGTTTCTAGCTCTAGTTGTGCGAGTCTTTGTTGAAGCTGCTGAATGGATTCAACAAGCTTCGTCACTTGATTCTCCACTAGGTCTTCCTCCATTTTATCTAAGCCTGTCATAGAGCGAAGTGCTCTGTTGAATTCTTCTTTAACTTTGACCTGCTCAGCGAGAAACTCTTCTTTCTCCTGCTGGATTTGTGCTTTATTTTCTTCGAACTTGGTTTGTAGGTCATCCTTCTCCTGCTGCGCAACTAGATGTTGCTCTATGATTTCCTCTTGTGCTCGCTTCAGGGCCACTGAGGCCTGTTATTTTTCTTCCGGCATGTGATGAAGGTGAGCTTCAGTCGCATCAACTATTATGCAGAGTTGGGCAGGCTCATCTCCCAACTTTGGTTCTTTTGGTGACGGGGGCGTAGTGGACACTGTGCGACTGGAGTGAAGGGCTTGCTGTACTCCTCTCATCTTTGTTTCAATTCTATCATACATGCCTTCTTGTTTGGCTTCAGTTCTCTACAAAATATCTTTCGAGGCATCTGATACAATTGCGATAATGAATTCGAAGTCATCGACCATGAGTACAGTCTGCATCTTTGGCTTACTCTCTTTGGACTTCTTCCGTGATGTAGGTTTCATTGGGGAAACCTTTCTTTTCTTGGATGTCTCTGCCTCTTCAAGGGGGTTCCTAGGCGGTGTTACTTCGCCCTGCTTTTGCTTGTCTTCTTCCCCTTATTTTTCTTCTTTGTCCACTTTGTCGTCTCCTCCTTCGCTAGGTGAATTTGATACAGTCTCTTCTAATGTGCTGTGTATTACCTATACATATTCCTTCTTTTTCTTCCTGCTACTGTTGGGTGCATCATACTGTTCATGAGTAACCATCGAACTTCCAATGAGGTTGGGATCAGACAGTGCTGCCTGGTCGACTGGTATAAGGAACTCCGCGGACCATTCCTTAGTGATTTCTTCCAGGTCCTCCTCTGTGAGCTTATAGTAGGACTGAAGATCTTCTTTACTTTTGTCTGTGCACACAGTAATATAAATAAAATGACTATCTATTGAGAACTTCATAAGGGGCCTGAACCTGTCCAGGGTATTCAGCGTCATACGAGGGAAAGACTCAATAACCCTCTTCAACTGCAGGTAGTAGGTATGGAATACTGCGTTTGACTACCATTGTTTCCCCATATCGCTCGAATACCAGAGCATGGTGAACTTTGCAGCTAGTGGCTCAAATGGGTCAATGTCAGGGAAGGTCGCACCTTCCGACATCTCCCAAGAAGTAAATGTGATGAGGATCAACAACCAGCTAAAATGGAACTCATATCCCTGATCCTGAGCTTCGTGACAATCCAATTCTAACTGGTTGACTAAGTAACTAGACCAGTTCATCTGGAGTCCTTCCACACATTTTCCTGCGAGGCCAATGACAAATCCTGTGACCTGCGTGGGTTTGTTCTTTCTTATTAGCTTACCAACAATCAACTGGAAATCAAGGCGCACTGTGCCATTATGAATGGAGGCTACCTTGTAGCCTCGAATCCCTTTCTCTACATCATCTTAGGTGTCTTTGATCTTTTGTGCCAGAGCACGGTCTGCAACCTTCCTTGGATAAAAGTCTTGCGGGTCTGGTCCCTGCATGCTCAATCCGGTGATCCTATGGATCAACGACGGATCGACGATGATGCGTCTGTCTAACCATATATATCTACTATGGAAGCATGACAGTAGGTTCTTAACACACACATTAACCTCCTGGTGCCTTCCAAAATGTGGTATCTTCATCACGTTCAAGACAATGGACCTCGTGATGTCCATAATCCATGGCCGGGGGATGATCTTCGATTTCTTCCCCTTCGTATTGGTAAAATATTTGTGAGGTGCGAGCATGCCATAGCTCTTGCAGTATCCTAGGTTATAGTCACTGATCTTCAAGGTTGTAATCCTCTCCAACTGTGGTTTGACTGCTTGTATTCCCTTCAGAAGGTACGCAGTGATGATTGTGTAGTCGAAGTACCTCTCAACACTGTCATGACTCACCACGTCGTCCAGGGGTGGGATGTAGTTGGGTAGGATGGATGGAATTAGTTTCACATTCGCCAAGTCATCACGATTCTTGGATCTTTTCTCGGTCGTAGCTCGGGATGGTCCAGATCCACGAGCAGTCGACGGGGAGGCTTGCACTCCTCACGTCGATGAGGCTTGGATGCCTGCGGACATCACCTTTTCGATCATGAGGTCTATTAGAATCTCTTCGACAACTTTTTCTGCTGCGATAATTTCGTCCGACATGCACACTCAAGATATGATATCTAAAGTCGGTGAACAATACTTACTCTTAACAAAATGGATGACGAGGTCTCAATGATCACTATGCGAAATCAACTAGTTCTCTGTGGGCTCAGATAATCAAAATTAGCAAAAGTGTTCTTGGTGAAACGCTCGAAGGGATAAATAGATATCACCGTAACGGTTTTGTTCAACAGGTCGCAAAGCCTTATTCAATGCAATTCCATCTATTATGGCGCGGTCCCTGTTATCCCTGATTTCTAGGGATAACTAGGAGATCATGTCTCAAGGCCCACAGGTCCTAGACATGGAGTACCGAGAGAAGGATTGACCTGGGCATGGCCCTGGAGGGCCCATGCTTCTCTTCTTTTGTCAGATTCCTCTTGTCAGTAGCAACAACATCCATCACCATCGACTTGGTCTTGTATCGGAGAAGGCTCTTGCTCCATTAGGTAATTGGTCCAGGTATCATGGTATGTGTCACTTTTGATCATTATAACCTTTAAATGTATGCATCTAATTCCTTTTATTTTTGATGACTGCTTAGATCTTACATTGACCCACTTGACCATGCTTGGGGAGATTGACTGGGTGTCCTAGCAAGCCTATACCCATAGGTTTTGGTTTGCCACTGGGGGATTTTTGAAGAGTCATCGTCCGCTCCCATCATACCATCACTCTTCCATCTTGTCTCCCGCTCATCTGTCCCATTTCCCTTGTCCGGGCATTAAGATGATCTGTTTGTGGGGTTGCACCCTATCTCGTGGGAAGAAGGGGATAAAGGCCCAGAAGGTAAAAGAAGCTGGTAAAATATAAAAGCCTAAAATGAAACCTCGAGATGCCTCACCCAGGGATCCCCGAGAAGGTAATAAAAAGCCTCTCAACAAGAAACAAGAGGGACCCGAAGAAAAATAACAAAATAAGACCTAGCCAAGAGGATAGGGGGTCTCATCATGAGCTAGCCTATTATGTTCATGGGTACCTAACAACATGCATTGACACCATCTGGTTACCACGCCAGGGCAGTGACCTTTGGTTGCATGGCCAAGGGAAAGGGGGTCTCATCATGAGCCAACTTTATCACCGCTGTGAAAGTACTTGTGGGTAACACTGTCAGCTCCGGTAACCACGCCAAGGCAGTGTCCTCTGGTTAGCCCTTGAATAAAAAAAGAAAAAGAAGAAGAAAAAGAAAATAAAGAAAAGAATAAAGGCAAAAGGGGCTTGGAAAAATTTGTATCCATGATGGGTACAACTCGCCTTCTACAAAGGCACCCATAGGTAATATCATGCATCCCTGGCTCTCACTCTACCGGTATGTCTGGACATCCCTTGAACCACTTCACCTCGTTTACATGGCTTGGATGAAACCCCTTGGGAACTTTCCTTTCCTTATGGATACTAGCCCAATAGGGTATCTTGTCCTTTTTCTTGACCTTGTATTGTAGGTTTCTGTAGAGTCTTTGAGCTATTGAATGATATATTAGGGATTTTATGCATATGTTTGATAAATTTGATGATGAAATGTGATTGACATTGCTATGATCCTTGTGACTAATGAGCCCATGGAGGGCATAGTTTTTGATGTGTAGGACCATGCCCGACGGACAGGTACCACGTGGACCGGTACACATGGGGAGATGATTAGTTCGGACCTCCATGGGGCTGAAGAGCCCATCAGATGATTGCTGAGACCCCATCAAAGGGGCATAGATAGGACAGTGTTTGACCGAGGTTTTGTACCAGAGAAGAAGAGGACGTCCCATCAGGGGAATTTTGGCTGAGACAGGCCTAGGGGGATTGAACCACTTGCAGTGGAACGTTGGCCCAAGATGACCCAAGACGTCACCAAGAGGCTTGTGACATCATCATGGGCATGTGGCAGATGGACAGGGTTGTTGGCACATGTGGCAGTTTGGAAGAGCCCAAGGAGGGCTAACATTTGGCTTCTAGATGCTGCACTGGACCCAAAAAGGCCTAACGTCTCCCTCAGGAGGGCTTGACGTCTCACTTTTTTCTCATTTAGGGTTTTAAAAGAACATTTAATGTAAAAACAATATGATTTTGGTTTAAAGCCTTGTCGGCTAATTTTTATGACCTAAAATTTAATTAAAGGTCATGATACATTATATATTGAGGAGTTTTATCCTCATTTTGACATAACTCATCACTCACTCTCATAGTGAGGTCTGATTTT
>ML802809.1:161335-175288 GCA_009831015.1 Picea engelmannii
TTGCATGCTATTTTCTTGATGATTTGTAAGTATTTTTTCTGCAAAACTTCTTGATTGAATGGTTGTAGTTTAATTTCTTGCATTCTATTTATATATATACATTGTTGAATCAAAACCCTAGGGGACAAACACACAAGTAGGTCGTTGTTTCATTTCCCCTAATAGAAAAACCTTTTAAGCTATTGAAGAAGAAGAAGAGAGCCTAGCCATTGCTACACTCTTTCTATCTTCCTCCCTTAAGCTAGTTGTACTTTTAAATTTTAGGAGAAAGAGGACGTCCCAAGCCTAGGTTATCTACACCTAGGGCCATATTTTCTTTTAGGGTTTGGTGAAAGAGCCTTGCCTTTGCAACACTCTCCATCTTTAAACTCTCTTGTCTTGATTTTACTTGTCTTTGAGCTAGCCGTTTGCCGGGAAGGAGGAGAGAGCACGAGGCCTTGCTTAAGCAACACCGAAGTGAGCCTCTCTCCCCTAGGGTTTTGTCTTCAAGGCCCTACCATTGCAACACCTTGAAACCTTTCCCTCTTGTCCTTTAAATCTCATCCCCTTCAACTTGTGCATCCTTCACCTTTTGACTCCATAACCCTAGGCACTGATCTTTAACCTCCAACATTGAAGTGAAAGTGATTGAAACAACTCTTAAAACTCTCATAATTTGAAACTCTAACTAACTATTTACCCTAATAAGGCTAACATCACACTTGGTTATTCCATCTTGATGCAACATTTTCTGTTGATAAGCAATTATATGGTGTTTTAAAGCATTTATTGAGTAAGGGATTGATTGGATACATTGTTTGCTACATCATCTCAATATTTATTGATGAATTGATATCATTCCATTGCTATATTAATCAACATTGATCTCGTCAATATCTATTGTCATAATTGCTAATATATTGATATTATATAGTTATATGAAGTACTAACCCATTGAATTATAGCCTCCATATTTTGTTTTGCTATTGTCTTGTTCCATGCAGGTGTTCTCATTTGGGAATACAGTTCATTATTGGTTGTTTAGCTGGACTATCTGATCTTAGTGGTAACCTGTGAGGAGGGACTTTTACTTTGACCTTTATACCTTGGCCTCTTCAAAACCCTAGGTTACCGGGGATGTCTCCCCTGGGCCTAACCTCCCTAAATAGAAAGAACCTCCTCATTGTGGTGACATTGGGTGGGGTAGGTTCCTGTTATGCCAGTTTTGCCTCTATCTTCTAGCCATTTGATCTAGCTACAAACTGTGCGAAAACATTTTGGCACCGTTGCCGGGGAACACTAAGTCAATTCTCCTCGAACAAAAAATCTTTTCGGTAAGCCTTGTCTCAAAGACCTTTTCTTACAAGCTTACCTGGCGAATCCACTAGGCTGTTATTCCCCTTTCTTTGATAGTTTTAAGCAAATTATCTGGTGACTCCACTGATGACGACCCATAGTGGGCGACAATACTCAAATCCCTCTACTGTGGCCACTGTCACCCTGGCAAGCTCTGCACCCCCGATTAATCTCAATCCTCACAAATGGTCTCACCCAGAGAGTTTCAACTGTTTCGACCTAAGTAACATCCAAGGAGGGCTGCATGACTTACCCAAAGATGCAAATTCTTGGATACCACTTTTCTCAGGAAAAGGTATCCCTGGAAACTCACATTGGACCCAGTTCTGTGATAGTTTTGATTTTCATTTGGCTGGTCAAGAACACCTTGATGTCTTTATGAGTCTCTTTGCAAGTTCCCTTGTAGAGGATGCTAAAGTTTGGATTGATAGGTTCCCTAAAGGAAGCATAAAAAACCCTGAAGAACTACAAAAGGCCTTTAAAATAAGGTGGTGTGATAGTGAGCATTCACAAGACTCTTTTTCCCAATACCTTAGCATTTGCAAAGGATCATGTGAGAGTGTCAGAGATTTCAGTGATAGGTTCAACCTTCTTCTCAAAAGGGTCCAATCGAAGGTGGCCTCAAAGCAAGCCATCCTCGATCATTTCTTGTCCTCCTTGGAAGGAACCTTGTAGTTCACCCTCAAGGACCGATCACCAACAAATTTAGAGGAAGCACAAGACCTGGCCTTTCAGATTGAAAAGAACCTTGAGTTTGAAGATTACATTCATCAGAGGGATCTTTCACAAAATTGTGACCTATGGGATCCTGGTAATAAGCCTGTTATGGAAACTGAACCTCCAAAAATCCTCCAGGTCGAACTCGCTCCCACTAAACGAAAATGGAGCCTTTCCCATGAAATTATTACCCCTTTCCAAGAATCCCCTTTGAAAAAGATCCCTCATGAGGATGAAATTGAAGTTTTCCTACCTGAAAATGTTGAGCAGAATCCTTCATAAGATTTCTCTCTTTTTATCCACCAAGTGGGACACCCTGTTTCCAAAGTTGGTGAGTTCACACCTTTCTATGTCACTCTCCGAGTCGAAGACTCCCTCCTCCGCAACTGTCTCCTGCACCCAAGTGCCACAACCAACATGATGACTGAAGAAGTTATGTATCAATTAGGTCTGAGCCTCTCACAAACAAATACCGGAGGAGACTTTGCAAAAGGGGTCATTAATAACCTTGAGGTGGCCTTTGACTCCTGCCCCAGTGCTGCTTTCTTGATAAACGTGGTCATCATAGATGTTGTAAATAATTTGGGGATCATTCTTCACAAAGATCTCGTAGAGAATTTAAATGGAAGTATTCATAAACAACAGTCCAAAGTGACCATCCTATTAGAATATAGAAGATTGTGCTCATTTTACCATTGACGATACCCTCGTCACCCAACCATAGGCTGAAGCCTCCCTCCGAGCACCTTAACCTTGACTGAGAATTCCTCCGGAAGCAAACCCTAGGCTAGATAGCCAAACATAGGGTAGCGCATCTTTCCCCAAGGATGGCGCATCACAAAAAGCTGATCAGATAGTCCAAACCCTTGCCAATAGATAGTCCAAGCCAACACTGAAAATAGTTGTTGTTGCAGCTACACCTGCAGTCCTCCTCCACACGTGCGCACCAAACTGGAGTTGCAGTGTGCACCAAATTGGGAACTGCAATTCTGAGATGCTGTCAAATGAGAACTGGCACCCTGTATTTATAGTGGTTCTGCCAGTTTTGCTGGGGCCGACTTCTCCTTCTGGATATGTGTCTGTTCAGTATATTATTATTAATTATGGCCGACTTCTTCTCTTGGAGGCTAATAACCTAATATACATTATCTTCTTGAGCCGACAAGGATTCTAGGGTTATTAGCCAACTCATTAGGGTTTCTCTTGCTTCTCGAAGTCTTCTATTCTCGTCAGGTTCACACGTGGGGGTAAATACCTCCCGCGGCTACCATAATATTAACACTCCCTCCTAGCTAGAGAGGTATTTACAGGTAAATGGACTTGAGCACAAAACATACCATTTACCCGATAGCATCAATATAGTTATCTAGACTATTTCATGACTAGATCATGAGCATCACCATCACCATCAGCTGCATCATCTCTCGAAACCATACTTCATCTGAGTAATTAGACATGATGCTGGATAAGTCACTCTCACCATAGAGTGATACAAGAGGAGTAAAATATTTGAACTGTTTTCCATCTGGAAAATTTATGTTCATCATTCATCTGAATGATCATTATCTCCAATAAACTACTGATAGTCTTCAAGGCAATTAGAACAAGGATAGATCACAACTGTGTCTATTCATAGTAGTACATAACTACAATCTAGTGGTTCACTACCACATCAAGTAACACACAAGTACTTGATCAACAACGTATGGTTGCGAACAGTAAAACATATTCACCACAGTAGTCCTCATCTACTGTCATCTGATAGCATCCTGCATAGAAAAAATGTTATCATATAAACTGATTTATCTGGGCCAATATTTCACTCACATCTATGAGCTCTGAAAGAATATCTGCCATAGTAGTCTTCATCTACTATCATATAATCTTCATAATAAACATCTGACAACAATCTTCACAGAAACAATGTTATGATATAGATTGAATTATTTGGGCCAATCTTTCACTCACATCTGTGAGCTCTGCAAGAATATCTGCCTCACGAACAGTGGAACATATCCACCACAGTAGTATATCTCTACTGTCTGGAGACAGGTAGTCTCCATAACAATCATCTGATGCCATCTTGCATAGAAAAATATTGTTAAAGATAAATTGAATCCTCTGGGCCAATCTTTCACTCACGTTTGTGAGATTTGAAAGAATATCTGCCCTCATCAGCAATGGGCTATCTGCCCTATTCTTCGCAAACAAGGAAGAAGGATTATTTCTGATTTCTGAGCCTGGACCATTTCTCACCCTGGGCCATTCTTCCTACACTAATTAAAGTGCACCCTGGACAGAATTTATAAACCCTAAGAAATGTTTGGACCATTCCTCACCCTGGGCCATTTCTCCTACACTGATTAAAGTGCACCCTGGAGAGAATGTGTAAACCCTAAGGAATGACTGTCCCTGATTGCTGAGCCTGGACTATTCCCCACCTCGGCCCATTCCTCCTACACTTATCAAAGTGCACCCTGGAGAGAATGAGTCTGCCCTAAGGAATAACTGTCCGAACCATTCCCCACCCTGGGCCATTCCTCCGACACTAAACAAAGTGTAACCTGGAGATAATGAGTCTGCCCTAAGGAATGTCTGTCCTGCATCAACCTCCAAAACAAACCATTCTTTGAAACTACTCACAACTGTGAACTTCAAAAGAATGACTGCCCGACGAGGCGGACCATTCTACTTGACCACTACTCAGAGTGACTGCAAAGAAGAATGACTGTCCTAGACCACTCCCCATGTTAACCACAATGGAAAGTCGCTGTCTATGATACATAAGCAATCAGTCTGCCTCCCATGTTAACTACAAAGGGAAGTCACTGTTCGTCATAAATCTCAATCCACTTTCCGAACAAGAAAGCATCTGTCCAATCTGGACTATTTTTCAATTACAAAGATAAATGCTCCCTCCTAACTGGAGAGTTATTTAAATCACAAAAATAAATGTTTTTTCAAAAACATTTTTCCGTACCTTCTCTTAGCTTGGAGAATCTTCCCAATTCTTGTCTTCTCTCGGAAATATACAAACTTGATTCTGGATAGAGGTTATGTCAGGATATCTGTTGTCTGCTCATCAGTGGGAATATACTTTGAGCTTTACTTCTCCTTCCTGGACTTTATCATGGATAATATAATGATTGATTTCAAATGTACTTTAGTCTGGAATACTATGAAGGATTCATATAGATCTGAACAATAGAGTATATCATAGTTGGAAAGATGGAACATATCCAAGTGGCACTTCTTCTGTCATCATGAGATCTGATCTTCTAAGTAGTCATCTTGATGTTATAGGAAATCTTCACCACGCTTCTACTGTGCACTGGAGGTTCTCCACCAAGTTGTCTTGTTCTTATCTCATACATGAGTCTCTTTCTGGTATGTCTCAAAGTCTTGAGATTTCTCTTCATACGCTCTTTATTCAATTTCTCCGGTGAATATTCTTTGCATTTATCTGATGTAGAATTCCAACTCATGGATGTTGCGGATGATATAATGACTCATGTAGTGATATGTCTAGTGTACTAGAACAAGTAATCATCGTAGTATTCTCCATCTGAGAGAACTTTTGGTTCTGGATCTTGCAATGCTTTCATTCATAATTCTTCCATACACTGTTCTTCATCACGACTTTGAGTTCTTCTTCTTGATTGCTTTCATATCAGGCTTGGTAGTCTTGTGATTATTGATGTAATGACTAGTTGTTTTGGCTTTTCTTTCTTTCTTGGAATCTTCATGTTCTTCTTCATGTTTTTCATTATCTCTTGGATCCATGGAGTTTCTTGTAGATTCCATGTTCTAGAGATTCCACTTCTTCCTTTCATCATAGGATCACAGATCTGGATGGACAACCAGGAATACTTTAAGGCTTTTCTTTGAAGAGGTCTTCTTCTGCAGTTGATATGAACATGTACCGTCTTTCATGGCTGCTACCATGGATATATATTTTATCATCTTCAAAGGATCATAGGATTAGCTCCCTCCTAACCCTTGCTTTATGTAAGAGTGCATATAATCGTATTCCTCCGTCTGATAGAGTCCATACTTCCATCTGCATCCTTATTGTCTTCTACAATATATAATTGGCTCTTCTGTCTGACAGAGTCCAGGCTTCCGTCTTGTTTTCTTCTACAAAAAATCATAAGTCTTTTTCTATTTTCCTCTTGATTTTTTGACTTCTTTCTGTCTTTGATTCTACTAAGTTTCTTCATGATTGATTTGGCTTAATAGTTTCCACATGATTTGTATCTCATCTTTTCATGTGTATTATTTGATGATATCTCTTTTCATTTTGTTTGTTCTTCCATAGGTATAGTTCCTTTTGGAACACATTATTTTCCAAGAGATAGATATACAAGATATGTACAAAGACGATGCAAGCAAGATATGTACAAGAAATAAGAAGTGTCGTTACCTTTTAGTAGAAGAAGTCTCTTCCATCCTGCTTAGTCTTCTTTGTAGGTTCATTTTCTTCGGCAATCGATGCTTCGTGTTTCTCCTTCCTTTTCTGAAGTGATCTCTTCAATAGCTTGTAGTTGATCTCTTAACTGGGAGATCCTTACAAAGTATGATGTTATGTTGTCGTCATCATTCATCTTCATGTGACAGAGCTCATTCTTCAGACTCATAACTTGTCCAATGTTTCTAACTAAGAAGAGATTTGTTAGGGCATCGTACATCTTCTTCGATGAGTCAAGATGGGAGATATAGGGTATCAAGTGGTCTTTTATGGAATCCACTATGATACTCATGGTATTGATGTCAACATATTTGAACTTCTCCATAGCTGCAATGTTCTGCGACTCCTTCTCTTCTCCTTCTTTAAACTCTGGTTTCACAACCTTTCCTTTCACAATATCCAACACTTTATTCTTAGCAAGGATGAGGTCAATCCTTGTCTTCCACTCTCTGAAGTTAAAGGCTCCATCTAGCTTGTTCTCAGACTTCATAGAGTTCGTCATGGCTTGCTTGACTTGGTCAAACCCTAGATTTGACCAGAAATCCAAACTTCACATCTTGGCCTTCTGAGAGTACCAGGATATGCACTGGGCTAGGGTGCACTGATCTATCCAGAGATTAGGTCAATCTTGTCACTTAAGGTGCCTCGAAAATAGGTTTAGGGTTTATGCAACTACTTCTTCTAGTGACCCTAGCTGCAGTGCTTTTGGAAACTGCTCCTACTAGTAACCCTAGCAACAATTCCTCAACGAGCTCAATATCTAGCGGCTATGTTTCCTTCCAGCGTTTTAGGTTGACTGAAGGGGTGTGGGCCCATAACCTGTTAGAATATATAAGATTGTTCTCGTTTTACCATTGACGATACCGTCGTCACCCAACCATAGGCTGAAGCCTCCCTCCGAGCACCTTAACCTTGAATGAGAATTCCTCCAGAGGCAAACCCTAGGCTAAATAGCCAAACATAGGGTAGCGCATATTTCCCCAAGGATATCTCAACACAAAAAGCTGATCAGATAGTCCAAACCATCACCAATAGATAGTCCAAGCCAACACTGAAAATAGCTGCTGCTGCAGCTGCACTTGCAGTACTACTCCACACATGCGCACCAAACTGGAGCTGCAGTGCGCACCAAACTGGGAACTGCAGTTCTAAGATGTTGTCAAATGAGAACTGACGACCTGTATTTATAGTGGGTCTGCCAATTTTGCTAGGGTCGACTTCTCCTTCTGGATATGTGTCTGTTCAGTATATTAATATTAATTTTGGCCTGACTTCTTCTCTTGGAGGCTAATAACCTAATATAAATTATCTTCTTGAGCCGACAAGGCTTCTAGGGTTATTAGCCAACTCATTAGGGTTTCTCTTGCTTCCCAGAGTCTTCTATTCTTTTCAGGTTCACACATGGGGTTAAATACCTCCCACAACTACCATAATATTAACACATCCCTCATCCCGAATGGGGATTCTTCACCATCTACAATGAGCCTCTTGTTGGCTCCCCGGTTGAAACCTCTAATGAGCCAAGTGACCAACTTTTATGCATCAATAGTGACCTTAATAATTGGTTCGTCCAAGAAGGGAAGTTAGATGTGGATGTTGTTGAAGAAACTGAAGGAATCTGGACCTTAGAATTTGATGGATCACACTCAAGCTCTGGATCAGTCGCTGGAGTAGTTTTGACAGCTCCTTCCAGTGAAGTCTTTTACCATTCATATAGGCTGGAATTCCGATGCACCAACAACATTGCCGAATATGAGGCCTTGATTCTAGGTCTCAATTTAGCAATTGACAAAGATGTTACAATCCTAGAAGTAAAATGAGACTCATACCTCATTGTATCGCAAGTTTTGATGAGATTTGCCACTAAAAATGAAAAGTTGAAAAAGTACTGAGCTGTGGCTCAAACCCTTTCAAAATCCTTCAAAAAAGTGTCAATTGAAGCCGTCCCTCAAGAAGAAAACCACGTGGCTGATGCTTTGGCTGTCTATGCTTCTACTTTGCAGCCATGCGAGGGACCTTTTCACGACCTATGCAGGATGGAGGTTCTTTTTAGGCCTTCTATTCCCGATAATTTGGAACATTGGTAGGTTTTCGAGGATGATAATCAAACTATCAGATTCATGGAGAACAACACAGAGTTCACCGATTCACAAGTTGATTTCCTAGCCGATTCTATGGACCTAGAAGTCATTAACCTGCAAAGCAATACCTTGCCAAAGGGTTGTGTTTCCCTAGAAAACCTTTTTGACATGCATGATGTTTTTAAGGGAAAAAGAGCCAACAAGCAAGCTGAGGAAGCCCTGGAATTCAATATCGGTACAAATATGGACCCAAGGATGGTCAAAATAGGAAAGGGCACCACTGAGAAAGAAAGAAAGGAAATTCTAGTGCTCATCAGAGAGTTCAGAGATACCTTTGCTTGGAACTATGATGATTTGAAATCCTATAGGGGGGATGTCATCCATCACGCCATACCATTGGTAGAAGGTGCCAAACCATTCCGACAAAAGCTGAGGCATATCAACTCGAAGTTGGCAAGCCAAATACAAAAGGAACTCCAAAAGGTGGTTGATGCTGGTATCATAGCCCCTATTAGGTATTCTTCTTGGATGTCAAACTTAGTCATTGTTCAGAAGAAGAATGGTGACATTCACCTATGTGTTGACTTATGCAACCTCAACCAATTGTCATTAAAGGACAATTATCCCCTCCCAAACATGGAACATTTACTTCAACGGGTTACAGGGGCAGGGATGATGTCTATGCTAGATGGGTTCTCAGGATACAACCAAGTCTTACTCAAAAGAGAAGACCAACTCAAAACTGCATTCACTATGCCTTGGGGAACTTTTATGCACTTAAGGATGCCGTTTGGTCTAATGAACGCTGGTGCCACCTTCCAGAGAGAAATGGACTTTGCCTTTAGAGACCTCATACAAAAAATCATAGAAATATACCAAGATGACCTTATAGTCGTGTCCAAGGACAGGAAGGACCATCTCTCTCACCTCAGGATTGTTTTTGAGCAATGCAAAAAGTATGGTATCTCACTAAATCCAAAGAAATCTGTCTTTGGGATCGATGAAGGAAAGTTGTTGGGACACGTGGCTTCACAAGGAGGAGTCTCCATTGATCCTGGAAGAGTCCAGTCGATAAAAGACGTCCGCCCCTCGGCCAACAAAAAATCTTTGCAATCCTTTCTTGGAAAAATCAACTTCATTCGTAGATTCATACCAAATTTTTCCGAAAGGATAAAACCTTTGAGCGCTTTGCTAAAAAAAGATGTTGCTTTCAGATGGGGAGATGAGACCAACAAATCCTTTGAAGACATCAATAATGCTATCTCCCAAGCCCCCATCTTGATTAGCCCTGATATCTCATGGTATTACATGATATTCTCATTCACATCCCAGGATACTATTGCAGGTGTCCTGATGCAAAAGGATGCTAATGACTATGAACATCCCGTGGCCTTTATGAGAAAGGTCCTTAGAGAATCCGAGTTAAACTACTCCACCACCGAGAAACAAGCCTATGCCTTGGTCAAGTCCCTCAAACACTTTAGGAACTACGTCGGTTACAATAAAATCAAGGCTTATGTCCCATACCCAGCTGTGAAAGACGTCTTATCAAAACAAGATTGCATGGGTACTCGAGGAAAGTGGGTTTCCAAAATCCAGGAGTATGACTTAGAAATAAAACCCACCAAGATAATAAAGGGACAAGGTTTAGCCCAAACGCTAACCAAGAGCAACCAAGAATCCATACAGATGGGTGAGAGTGAGCAAGTAAACGTAATGATCAATGAATTAGAACATGACGAGTGGTATTCCGATATCGTTTATTATCTAAAGAACTTGTCTTGCCCTAATCACTTAGTGGACTACAAAAGAAGGGCTTTGATATTGAGAGCTATGAAATACTGCTTGACTGAAGATGGACTTGGATGGAGAAATCCCGATGGTGTTATACTTCGATGTGTGAACAAAGAAGAGGCAAAGAAGATATTGGAAGAATTGCACTCTGGGTATTGTGGTGGACATTTTGCATCTTGTAATACTGCCCATAAGATTTTGAGGGATGGCTATTACTGGCCAACGCTTTTTTCAGACACTCACCAACACGTCCGATCTTGCCAACCTTGCCAGTACTTCTCCGGCAAATCAAAACTCCCAGCACAACCCTTAAAACTGGTAGTAGTAGAGGAACCCTTTCAACAATGGGGTTTGGATTTTGTTGGTGAATTCAAAGACAATTCAAGTAATGGCTATCAGTGGATCCTAACAACTACATACTATTTAATTAGATGGGTCGAATCTATTCCTACAAAAAAGGCCACCGAGGAAGTAGTCATGAATTTCTTGGAAGACCGAATCATAACTAGGTTCAGTGCCCCTTCCAAAATCACTACAGATAATGCCAAAGCTTTCAGCTCTTATGCCCTGGTAGAATTTTGTTTCAAATATGGCATTATCCTATCCCATTCCTCCAACTACTAGCCATAAGGAAACGAATTAGCAGAATCAACCAATAAGAACCTCATGAATATTTTGAAGAAGGTTGTTGGAGAGAATAAAAAGTCTTGGGATAGAAAAATAAAATACGCAGTATGGGTAGACCGAATAACAACAAAGACTTCCACAGGAAAAACTCCTTTTGAGCTGGTATATGGACTCGAAGAAAAACTACCCCTGAACCTCCAGATCCCTATCCTTCGTTTTGCTCAACAATACACCACAGATGCAGAAGCGATCCAAGGAAGGATCAATCAGCTAATAGAGATAGATGAGACGAGGAGGAGTGCCTTGGGTCAAATGACAAGAAATCAAGAAAAGATAAAGAGCACCTTTGATCATAAGGCCAAGGAAATAAACTTCACCAAAGGAGATCTCATGCTGCTGTGGGATAAGAGAAGGGAGAACCCTAGTATGCACAAGAAGTTCGACAGTCTATGGGGAGGTCCTTATAAAATCATGAGTTGTGCAGGTACGGATTCTTTCAACTTAGAGACCATGGAGGGATAAGTCCTGAAGCTACCAGTGAATGATTTACACATCAAGCATTACTACCCGCCAGAGACCTGACATCACAGGTAAGTGAAGGTAAGTAGGCATTTTCATGTATTATAACATTTGCATTTCATGTTAGTTTGCAGGGTGGAAATACCACCCCATCTTTGTTACTGATGCCCCTATCGAGTTGAGAAGGTCTGTAGGTTATGCCAGAGATGCTAGGTTCTCATGCACTCTACGGTGAGCACATGTCCCCGAGTTGGAGCCAGATGTTATCCTTGATTTCTAGGGATAACTAGGAGATCATGTCTCAAGG
This sequence comes from Picea engelmannii, assembly GCA_009831015.1. Taxonomy (NCBI): domain Eukaryota; kingdom Viridiplantae; phylum Streptophyta; class Pinopsida; order Pinales; family Pinaceae; genus Picea; species Picea engelmannii. The sequence continues at coordinate 173,184 of ML802809.1, forward strand.
CCCACAGGTCCTAGACATGGAGTACCGAGAGAAGGATTGACCTGGGAATGGCCCTGGAGGGCCCATGCTTCTCTTCTTTCGTCAGGTTCATCTTGTCAGCAACAAAAACATCCATCACCATCGGCTTGGTCTTGTATTGGAGAAGGCTCTTGCTCCATGAGGTAATTGGTCCAGGTATCATGGTATGTGTCACTTTTGATCATTATAACCTTTAAATGTATGCATCTAATTCCTTTTATTTCTGACGACTGCTTGGATCTTACATTGACCCACTTGACCATGCTTGGGGAGATTGAATGGGTGTCCTAGCAAGCCTGTACCCATAGGTTTTGGTTTTCCACTAGGGGATTTTTGAAGAGCCATCGTCCGCTCCCATCATACCATCACTCTTCCATCTTGTCTCCCACTCATCTATCCCATTTCCCTTGTCCGGGCATTAAGATGATCTGTTTGTGGGGTTTCACCTTATCTCATGGGAAGAAGGGGCTAAAGGCCCATAAGGTAAAAGCAGCTGGTAAAAGATAAAATCCTAAAATGAAACCTCGATATGCCTCGCCTAGGGATCCCCGAGAAGGCAATAAAAAACCTCTCAGCAAGAAACAAGAGGGACCCGAAGAAAAATAACAAAACAAGACCTAGATAAGAGGATAGGGGGTCTCATCACGAGCCAGCCTATTATGTTCATGGGTACCTAACAACATGACATTTCCACCATCTGGTTACCATGCCAGGGTAGTGACCTTTGGTTGCATGTCCAAGGGAAAGGGGGTCTCATCACGAACCAACCTTATCACCGCTATGAAAGTACTTGTGGGTAACACTGTCAGCTCCGGTCACCACGCCAAGGAAGTGTCCTTTGGTTATCCCTTGAATAAAAAAAGAAAAAGAAGAAGAAAAAGAAAATAAAGAAAAGAATAAAGGCAAAAGGGGCTTGGAAAAGTTTGCATCCATGACAGGTACAACTCGCCTTCTACAAAGGCACCCACAAGTAATATCATGCATCCCTGGCTCTCACTCTACCCGTATGTCTGGACATCCCTTGAACCACTTCACCTCCTTTACATGGCTTGGATGAAACCCCTTGGGAACTTTCCTTTCCTTATGGATACTAGCTCAATAAGGTATCTTGTCCTTTTTCTCAACCTTGTATTGTAGGTTTTTGTAGAGTCTTTGAGCTATTGAATGATATATCAGGGATTTTATGCATACGTTTGATAAAATTGATGATGAAATGTGATTGACATTGCTATGATCCCTGTGACTAATGAGCCCATGGAGGGCGTAGTTTTTGATGTGCAGGACCATGCCCGACAGACAGGTACCATGTGGACCGATACACATGGGGAGATGATTAGTTCGGACCTCCATGGGGCTGAAGAGCCCATCAAATGGTTGCTAAGACCTCATCAGAGGGGAAGAGACAAGACAATGTTTGACCGAGGTTTTGTACCGGAGAAGAAGAGGACGTCCCATCAGGGGCACTTTGGCTGAGCCAGGCCTAGGGGGATTGACCCACTTGCAGTGGAACGTTGGTCCCAGATGACCCAGGACGTCACCAAGAGGCTTGTGACATCATCATGAGCATGTGGCAGATGGACAGGGTTGTTGGCATGTGTGGCAGTTTGGAAGAGCCCAAGGAGGGCTAACGTTTGGCTTCTGAATGCTGCACTGGCCCCAAAAAGGCCTAACGTCTACCTCAGAAGGGATTGACATCTCACTTTTTGCTCATTTAGGGTTTTAAAAGAACATTTAATGTAAAAATAGTATGATTTTGGTTTAAAGCCTTGTCGGCTAATTTTTATGACCTAAAATTTAATTAAAGGTCATGATACATTATATATTGAGGAGTTTTATCCTCATTTTGACATAACTCATCACTCACTCTCATAGTGAGGTCTGATTTTTTGTGCCCTATTAGGGTTATTGGTTACTTTAAGGAAGGCACACTTGTTTAGAGAGGATATTTTTGGCAATTTATGGTGTTTTTCTTGAAGGAAGGTTTACAACTAGGGTTTGCATGCTATTTTCTTGATGATTTGTAAGTATTTTTTCTGCAAAACTTCTTGATTGAATGGTTGTAGTTTAATTTCTTGCATTCTATTTAT
>ML802809.1:175914-187068 GCA_009831015.1 Picea engelmannii
TTTCCCTCTTGTCCTTTAAATCTCATCCCCTTCAACTTGTGCGTCCTTCACCTTTTGACTCCATAACCCTAGGCACTGATCTTTAGCCTCCAACGTTGAAGTGAAAGTGATTGAAACAACTCTTAAAACTCTCATAATTTGAAGCCCTAACTAACTACTAACCCTAATAAGGTTGACGTCACACTTGGTTATTCCATCTTGATGCAACATTTTCTGTTGATAAGCAATTAGATGGTGTTTTAAAGAATTTATTGAGTAAGGGATTGATTGGATACATTGTTTGCTACATCATCTCAATATTTATTGATGAATTGATATCGTTCGATTGCTATATTAATCAACATTGATCTCGTCAATATCTATTGTCATAATTGCTAATATATTGATATCAGATAGTTATATGAAGTAATAACCCATTGAATTATAGCCTGCATATATTGTTTTTCTATTGTCTTGTTCCGGGCAGGTGTTCTGATTTGGGGATACACTTCATTATTGGTTGTTTAGACGGACTATCTAATCTTGGTGGTAACCTGTGAGGAGGGACTTTTACTTTGACCTTTATACCTTGGCCTCTTCAAAATCCTAGGTTACCGGGGACATCTCCCCTGGGTATAACCTCCCTAAATAGAAAGAACCTCCCCATTGTGGTGACATTGGGTGGGGTAGGTTGTTGTTACTCCAGTTTGGCCTCTATATTATAGCCATTTGATCTAGCTACAAACTATGTGATAACAATCCCAACGGTCCAATGGTGAACTTTTAGGCCATAACTTCTTTTCTAACCGTTCAAGAGAATCGATCTAATGGTCATAATGCCTCCAATGGTTATATTGCTTTTCCATGGTGAAGTGCCATTCTGTGTTGTACTGATATTCCGACGAAGTTCAAATTCTAGAAACCTTCCTTCTGTAAAGTTCTTTTTGGAGCTTCTTGTAATTTTTCTAACTTTCCCCTCTTCTTACTGAGCTTTCAGGCCTTCTTTCCTGTGATCTGAATCACCAGTTTCGTCTTTCCATTATCGTTCATACCTCCTCTTGGCATGATAACTTCGCGCTATGGAGGGTCTTTCATAGGATTCAAGGGTAATACTTCTTCTCTTTCTAGGGTAGGTGCTCTGCTCTCTTGTACAAACATGTGCCTCCAGTCTTCCTATGTCCTTTCAAATTTGACATCCATATATTTGGTCTTTAGTAGCTTCGATTGGTTCTCTTGTTCTTCTAGTAAGTGCGTTATTCTCCTAGCCATGAAATCTCTTAGTTCTTTCTTTCTATTCTACATCCTTCTCTTCTTGTTTCTTTTGTGTCTGATCTTTCTCAATCCAGGTTTTTCCTAGCAAGATAGAAAATGGGACGCTGTTCTCAACAAAATTAATGATCCCAAATTCTTCTTATGTCGAAGTACCATGAGCACTCATAGATATCTGGGTAATTCTTCCACATAGGGTTATCGAATTTCCTCTAAATAATCCTATTCCGCCTAATGAAGGAACCATAGCAGGCTTTCCCAAAATTTCCCAAGTTCTTTCTGTCATGATATTCACTCGTGTTTCCTCATCCAGGACACAGTCTATGTCAAAGTCTCCGATTATTTTTTCTATGTACTCTTTCTCTTTTAAGACCTCTGATAAGTTGATATCTCTATGATCATTCAAGGTTTCTTTCATCTGTAGTAATACAGTCTCTGATTCATTATGGGGTTCTATCATATCCTTAGTTTCTTGGCCTATCTCATATTTTTCTTGTTTCATATTCATCTTTTCAACTTTAACAATCATTCTAGGACAATCCAAAACTTCATGGTCCATAGCTTTACAACAAAGACAACTAGGTCTTCTACTAGGGCATTCCTTAGCAAGATGTCTCGGTCTTCTGCAATTGTAACAAAGGATTAATCCTCTCTTTCTCTTAAATGATCCCCAACTTTTCCTGTACTGCGCATTGGGGTCACAATAACTAACCTGCAAAAAAATATTTCTAGGAGCGTGCATCCATTTGTTAGTCCAAACATTTTTTCTATGCATAGGAATAACATACCTTTCATTATTTCTACCATATCTATTCATATCAAATATTCTTTCGTCTAATTATGCCCTAGTTTTCAGACTAGGACAAAATTTATCAAACATACCTAGATTCATACTTTCGAAAAAAAAAGTTTCACTTATCTTACCTTTCTCAGAGCACAAAGCTTCAAAGTCTTACCTCTTTTCTTCAGATCAAACTTCTCTTCTTAGCATAGAGCTTCATAAGTCAAGTAGAATACTACGCACTAAAGTAACAGATCTATGTACAAAGGTTTCTTTTCTTCAGTTCCCAACAATCACAGTTTCAAGTCCTGGCAACAGAACCATTTGTTGGCACAGGGGCAGACCCAGGGTTCAACGCTTCAACAACGCACCAACAAAAACCTAACTACCAACCCTTTTGGCAACACCTGCGAAGCAAATGAAGTCTCACCTGAGGTAGAGGTAGGGGTGGTTGCAGGACTCAAATGTATACAACCTATCTAGGACACAGATCTATCATCACACCACTCTAACAAAGCACCTAGCAGTTAACATTCATTAATATTTAACCTTTATTCACATCGAAGATCCAAACCTTAATTATAGAGCAACACAGTATTCAACAAGATATAACACATTCAAGCACTTAGCATGGAGAGATAGGTCATATCTAACATTCATTCACCTTACCAAGAACTAAGCTATTATAACAGATGCATCATACATTAAGATATCAACACTAAGCATAAATCATATCACTAACATACAACCAAAATGCACAAAGAAACCATAACATAGGATATATGTGGTTCACCCTAGTGCAGGGCTATGTCCACCAACTCTTCTCTTCTTTATTATCTTTTGTCAGTCTTCTATAATCACAGAGCCCAAAAACCCTACTCCACATAGGACAGGAGATTTACGCACCTCGCCAGATCCTCCTTCCCCGAGTTAGGTCATAGTACAAAGCCTTCTTACAATCACTTGCACTTATCTCTGCAAGTCTTAACATACACTATGCGCAAAGCCTTTGCAATCAAATAGATAGAACTCTATCACTTAGCATCTTCTTCTTAGACTTCACTATCCCTCTACTAACATCGCCTATCTTTTTATTTATACATTACAAAATTCGCTTAAACATGGGTAAACCCATGGGCCGACATCCCATACCCGTTACATAAACCCTAATCCCAAAAACTGCCCTAAAAAGGGGCCGATATCCCGTGATCTCTACTTCGACTTGTGCTCCGCCTTCGACCAACCTGTCGAAGTCCCAAAAGAAGTCAAACATGACCAAGGATATCCAAAACTTGGTCAAGAGCCAACACATGCATTGGAGACTCTTCACATGGCCTTTTCCAAAAATAAACAATAATCATGTCTGTTTACACATGAGTTTTCGCAAATTCTCCATGAGGATCCCATCATTAGACAGGTCTCGATATGAGGAAAATATGTGTCAGTGTTCCCCTTCGATCAGATGTCTGAGCGAACAGGTGTCTGTCGGGAACTCAATATCTGCTATATCGACTTTGACTTTTGCTGCGCGCTCATTTGTTGGGAAAAATGTGTGTGGCTAGTGGTTGTTTGATTTTTACGGCCGAAATCAAAATGGTAGAGTGCTTTGGAGAGACGTGTCTTTCAAAACTGCCAAGATTTTTCCTATGCTTTCGGATGCAGAGAAAAACACCTGCTAAACTTTCTTTTTGTGTGCGCTAGCAAGAGCCACACAGACTTCCTTCTCGACCGCTTCACATTCCCTGGCATGCTTTGTATTCCTTTCCTTCGCTAGTCTCTGTGCTTCTCGTAGCTATACAATGGTATCTTGTACCTCTCTGAGCTGTCTTTCCAACCATGCCACGTTCTTTTCATGACCCTGCATTGCTGACTTTTCCATAGTCTTTGTCGCTAGCTGTCACCTCAACTCCATGTTTTCTTGATAGAGTTCAACAATAGCCAACTTTGACTGCTTTAATTGATGAGATGGCTCTTGATCATTCGTTCCTGTGATATCTATTTTCCTTGTTTTGCTCCTACCTTCGCGGCTCGATCCTCAAACAAGATCTGGCCGGATGGCACGCATGAGTAGTTCTTCAACCATCGATCTGGCATGCGACTCTTCTGAAAATCGAGCTTCCACAACATCCTTGTTCTTCCTTGGCCTGCCCCTTCTTCGAGGCATATGTTGTTGAGGAGACGGGGCTTCTACTGTCTTCCCTTCCTGTGCAAGTCTTTCCGCTTCAGGTCTCACACGGTTTGATCTGGTCTTCATTGTGGGTAAAGGAATGACTCCTTTCACATCCTTGGGAATGCATGCTGCAAGTGAGAATGACTCCCAGTCGTTTTGGGGCTTGGACTTGGCAATTTCGCTGCTCCACGCACCTTTCCTTATGCTTTTGGAGGTTTCCATGGCGTGACCAGTATGTATTCTGTGTGCAGCGTATCCGGCAAACGCACAGGGGGGGGAATTTTGATCAAACTAGACTGGCAAGGGAAATTTCAAATAGAGTGCGGACCTGCTTTACGAATGAAAATGAGTGCCGAGAATCCAAGATTTATAATGAGTCGGGCAGAAGAAGGAATCATGCTGGAGGACAACGAATTCATGGCGACAAGATGTTTTGAATCGAGTTGCAGGTTTTCCATGGAAAATTCCCACGTGTAGAATATAGGCGATAAGGCTTGTTGGGCATGCATGATACGAACGCCGCAATTTTTCATTCCCTCGGCCTTCATGATTAACTGGTCATAGCCGTTGTACTTGTCGATGTGACTTCCATTAAATACTTGACTCTTGTATATCCACTTGGAACTGGAAATTTTCATCTCCTTTGGTCTCGAGGCCACATCCCATACATTATTCTTGATGATTGATTGATACTCTTCAATCATGACATCTTTCCATTCTTTCTTCTATGTGACTTCCTCATAATTGGTAGGTTTTGCATCAGTGATGTTGCTCAACAATGCTACATAGTTGGAATATGGTTGTAGTTTTTTTCTTTCTCTGAAAGATCCATCTGGGGCTCCATACTTTTCTGCATCATGAATAATATCACGAGCCCAAGTTGGCCTTCTCTTATTTGCATTCATCTTTGCAGGTCTTTGTGGTTCTACCACATCATGATGCTCTTCTAGTTCTACATCAATGCCTGCATATGTATCTGTAACTCTGGGAACTTTAGGTTCCTCATCACAAACCTCATCTATATGGTTCTGTCTCGATCTACTGAAGGTTGTATCTTCATCAAAGGTTACATCTCTTCTCGTCTCAATCTGTTGGTGAACATGGATGTAAACTCTGTACGTATTTGATGTTTTGCTATATCTAATAAAGATACCCTTCTTTCCTGATGGGTCTAATTTGGATCTCTTTTCCTTGGGGACATGCACATACACTGGACATCCAAATATTCTTAGATGGATGACATCTGGCTTTTCACCTGTAAACATCTCTTTTGGTGCCTTGTTCCCAAGTACTCGGTGGGGTCTCATGTTATGCACATACACAACGGTCCTAGCTGCTTCTGGCCACAAATGCATCGGTAAGTCTTGATCATGAATCATGGCTTTTACTGCTTCAATGATCGTTCTGTTCTTTCTTTCTTCCACACCATTCTGCTGAGGGTTGTAGTGAGTAGAGAGATCCCTCTTAATCCCAAATTCCTTGCAGAATGTCTTGAATTCATCAGATACGAATTCTCCTCCATTGTCTGACCTCAAAGTATTTATTTTTCTTTCAGAGAGATTTTCTACAAGAGCTTTGAATTCTTTGAAGTTAATAAATACATCACTTTTATTTTTCAATACATAGTATAGATACTCGCTTAATGAGTTTTCTGACATTGGTCCACATACATCTGAATGTACTATGTCCAGTGATCCCTTTGCTTTGTTGTTGCCGTTCAGAAATGGGTTCTTCACGTTCTTTCCTTGTGTGCATCCCTTGCATATGCTTTCATGGTTTACTTGAATCTTTGGTAAACCTTTCACCATCTTGCTTACGATCGGTAATGCCTTGTAGTGTAGATGAGTGAATCTCCTATGCCATAGTTCACACAGAGTCACTGTATTATGTACAAATGCTGAATCTGAGTGTCCCTTCAATTTGTACAAGCCTCCCTCTTGGAAACCAATCACTACTGCATTGTCAATGGTTTTTCCTTTTGGCCACATATGATCCATATGGATATCGGTGGCCACCCACCTTTTCCAATTGGCTCAAAATAGTTTTATGACATTTTTGGCAATTTACTAATTTTAGCAGTTTTTACTTCCGGGGCCATTTTGAGGGCCTAAATGAAGGTTTTTCGGTATCGAGCTCCTCAATTATAGTTGAACGCATTATTGAGCCCCCAAAATGAATCTCCTCGGTGATACCTTTCCAACGGGCTATCACACGCCTAAAACGAAGATCGTATGCAAAAGTTATGACCCCGGGAAGTTGATGTACAAGCTTACCCAAACGGGGCCCACATGACTTTTGGCATTTCATCTCCTAGGGTTAGGTTTTTGGATGTCTAGGGTTTTTTGCATTCTTTCTTATTGTAAAAATGCCTTCAGAGCCTCATTGTAACTTTCTTCTTGTGAATGTGCGCTGCCGTCACATCTCTTCTCAGAGATAAGCCGCCACCATTCCAGCAAGCTTGTTTCCGCTGCATTTTACAGTTTCAACTTATTTCGTTATTGAATAGAAAACCAATTTTACTGTATCTTTGTTATTTTGTGTTAAGAAACTGTTAATAATCTGTATTCATTTCGTTCTGCTCATAAAATCCAGATCAGTGGTATCAGAGCGGTCTTCTCCTTGTCGTCTTAATGCATGTCCCCAACGAGGTCGGAGTACAAAGAGTTGGGTCTCGAGCTTGTTTCTCTTGAGGACATAAGCTCTCGCATGCCCAAGCGACCTCCCATGGTAGGAGAAAATAAATATTATGGGATAGGAGATCCTTTCAAACTGTTTATTGAGGAAGCCCTCATGCAACAGAGGAACGATATGATGGATAGTTTCGCGCAAATCCTTCTGTGACTACCAATAGGCGATGCATCTTCTTCGAACGGAGGCACCGCCCCATTCAAGGTACAAATAAACTTTGATATTCCTATATTTTAAGGTCAGATAGATGCAGATGCTATAGACAAGTGGTTGAATCTACTAGAAGGGTATTTTTCTATTCATAAATTTTCGAATAGAGAAAAGATTACTTTTGCGCTCCTCAAAGTCGTTCCCCATGTCAAAGATTGGTGGGAAACTTTCTGTGAGCAAAAGGAAACAGATGAAACCTCATTATTTTCAGTCACGACCACCTGGGAATCCTTCAGGGATGCTATTAAGGAACAATACTACCCTGTCGGAAGTTATGACGACCTGTATACCAAATGGACCACATTGCGGCAACAAAGAGACCAAGCAGTGCTAGATTTCACAAATATCTTCCATACCTTGTGCACCAAGTTGGGTATCAGAGATTCGGAGCAACATCTGGTGCTCAAGTATCGCGGTGCTCTGCATAGATACATCCAGACCGAAATGGAATTTCTAGACATCTCATCCTTGGGCGTGGCCTACCGATATGTCGTCAAAATCGAGCAGAAGCTCAAACAAAAGACGCGACAATTTGGGCCTGGGAACCCCTCACAACAAAATCCAGGAAAGGGCGGCCCCAACCCACTAAACAAAGGACAGAGCAAAGATGGACAATATCAAGACAACCAGTACAAGGCACAAGCAAAGAAGGACACCAGAAAGACAAAGAAATATACCGGGAAGTGGTGCGACTTCCATAAGAGCCCTTGGCATAACACTGTTGACTATCGCTCAAAGCAGTCACTGGTGGCCGAAGTGAAAGCCTCTGAATCAGATGCAGATTCTGACTCCGAGACAAAACCAGAAAGGGGAAGATGGATCATTGACGTGGAACCCAGTGCCACCGTTGCTACCACCAAGATCCAGCCTGGTGAACCAGACGAGCCAGAAGAAGGAGAGCGCCCCTTCCATTCACAGATGTGGGTAAAAGGCACCCCGCTGCACTTCATCGTTGACAGCGGTAGCCAGAAGAACCTCATCTCAGCATAGGTCATCAAGCGGTTGGCCCTGCCAACAACGCCACACCCACAACCCTACACCATTGGATGGCTCCGCCAAGGAAGCGATCTTCGCGTCGGCCAACAGTGTCGACTGTCGTATGGCATCAAGCCCTTCAAAGACGAGGTATTGTGTGATTTTGCTCCTCTTGAAGTTTGTGATGTTCTTTTGGGACAAACTTATTTATGGAAACGTCATGCTGTATATGAGTCTAGGCCTTGTAGTTTTATTATTACTTTGAACAGGAAATTGTACAGGATACCCGAGGCAGTCCCATCTAGTGCTATTTCCTTGATCTCTGCTAAGCAATGCAGGAAGGTCTCAGACGGGGAAGTTTGTCTTCTTCGTGATTCGCTCTTAGAATAAGCGAAAGATCACAACCACATCCAGGGTCTCTGCGACCGACCTCTTCACACAGTAGAAGCAAGTAGATAAGGTCGTGGAAGAATACTCAGATATCTTCTCCTTACCTACAGGCGTACCTCTGCACTTCCAGGTCAAGCACCCCATCGATCTGACCCCCGATGCACCACTGCCCAATGGGCCAGTCTATCGTCGCTCTTTGTTAGAGAATGAGGATATCAAGAGATAGATCTAAGAACTGCTCCACAAGGGGCACATATGCCCTAGCTCATCACCTTGCGGGAGCCCAATCGTGCTAGTACAAAAGAAAGATGGAACCTGGTGACTATGTATTGATTACTGGGCTCTGAATAATATCACTGTCAGAAACCGGTACCCGATTCCCCGAATCGATGACCTCCTTGATCAACTCACGGGGGCCAAATACTTCAGTAAGATTGATCTGAAGTCTGGCTACCACCAGGTCCCGATAGAACAGACAGATGTATGGAAGACCGCCTTCAAGTCAAAGGAAGGTCTTTTTGAATGGTTGGTCATGCCCTTTGGTTTGACAAATTCTCTAGCCACTTTCATGAGGATGATGGACGATATCCTGCGACCATTCACCAATACTTTTGTAGTGGTGTATCTGGATGACATTCTAATTTACAACAAGACTTGGGACGAACACTTGCAGCATATTCAGCAGGTTCTGCACACCCTGTAGTAGCACAAGCTATACGCCAACCTGGAAAAATACTCCTTCGACATGGACAGGGTCCATTATCTGGGCTACATCATTGATCAGCATGGCGTACATGTGGATCCAACCAAGATCCAAGTCATCCGTGACTGGCCAACCCCAACAACACTCACTTAGCTTCAGAGCTTCTTGGGACTTGCTAATTTCTACCGCAGGTTCGTGTTGGGTTTCTCCCATATTGCATGGGCCCTCAGCCAAATAAATATGGGTGGTGGTAAGGCGAAATTTGCGTGGGGCCAATCCTAACAACAAGCATTCGGTGATTTGAAGCAGCGCTTGTGCTCAGCCCCAGTAATTTCACTACCAGACCTACAACATGCATTTGAGATCGAGATAGATGCTTCAGACTATGCCGTGGGCACCGTTCTCACTCAGCACGACCACCCTGTGGCCTATCATAGTGAGACACTGTCAGATACTGTTCGTAAGTACCCTATTTATGACAAAGAAATGTACTCCATTGTGCAAGCATGTCGCTAGTGGAGACATTACATTCTTGGGAAGGAGACAGTCATCCACACTGATCATAAGCCACGGTAGTTCATGCAGACACAGGTAAAACTGCAAAATGACCGCCATCAAAAGTGGTCCACATACTTGCAACAATTCCACCTCAACATCAAGTATAAAACAGGAAGCACCAATCGCGTCGTTGATTGCCTTAGCAGATCGCCAGTCGCGGCACTCACCACGGTGCTAGACTCTTGTGGCGATGAGACATCTGGATGGCCCCAACTCTATGAGACAGACCCTGACTTTGCCACCACCTACCAAATGTTGGGTGCAAATGCAGTTGTCTATAATTTCCATCTTTAGGATGGGTTTTTGTGTTGTCTGGGCCATATCTATGTTCCATCAAGCGAGCGAGCGGAGATGATCTGGGAAGCCCACTACAGTCGGGTGGCAGGACACTTCAGCGTCGAAAAGACAGTGGTGATGCTACAAAAACATTTCTACTGGCCGAAACTTCGACAAGAGGTCGACAAGTATATCAGGTCCTTCACTGCCTGTGCTATTGCCAAACAAACCACTAAGAAACAGGTCTTGTACAACCCTCTTCCTACTCCTGATAGGCCATGGGAATCCATCTCAATGGACTACATGTTGGGCCTCCCATCCACCAAGCAGGGAAATGACTGTGTTTTTGTGGTTGTTGATCGCTTTTCTAAGATGACGATTCTGGTTGCCTGCAAGAAGAGCATCACAGCAGAGGCCACTGCCAAGCTCTTCTTTGAACGAGTCTGGGTACATTTTGGAATCCCACAAACCATTGTCTCAGATCGGGATAGTCGATTTCTCAGCACATTCTGGTTGAGCCTCTGGTCACTGCTGGACACCAAGCTCACCAAATCCACAACCTTCCACCCCCAGATGGATGGCCAAATCGAGGTTGTAAATCGAATGATTGTGCATATCCTTCGCATGTATAATTCAAAGAACCCTCGTACATGGGATGAGAGCCTTCCTTATGTCCAACATAGCTACAACTGAGCCTTGCATAGCTCAACCGACCACAGCCCCTTTCAAGTGGGGTTGGGATTCCAACCATTGGGTCCCATAGATGTTGCACTTCCCCTTGCGGTCACCTCGATTGACTCATCTCTTGCTCCAACTGAAGCTGACAAAGCCACCCGTTTCATTGAGAGGATCCAACACATCCGCCAACAGGTTCAGGATATCCTACAAAAGTCCAATGACAAGTACAAATAGTTCCATGATCAACATCGGGTGCCGCATAAGTTTCAGGTGGGCGACAAAGTTTGGTTGCACTTGCATAAAGATCGCCTTATAGGACCCCATCGAAAGCTTCTCCCACTCCGTTATGGACCATACACTATCACCAAGGCCGTGGGGGATAATGCTTTTGAGCTCAACATTCCTCCTTTCCTTGGCCTGCACCCAGTGTTCAACGTGGATCTCCTTCGCCCTTATTTCCCACCATTATTGGACACC
>ML802809.1:187118-200779 GCA_009831015.1 Picea engelmannii
GTTATGGACCATACACTATCACCAAGGCCGTGGGGGATAATGCTTTTGAGCTCAACATTCCTCCTTTCCTTGGCCTGCACCCAGTGTTCAACGTGGATCTCCTTCGCCCTTATTTCCCACCATTATTGGACACCTCAGAAGTAACAGAACAACTGACACCAAAAAATCTCAACCCCGACTGCATACAACATGCATCCAATGATCATATTGTGGACAAATAGATCAAGGGCACTCGACAACAAAGGATCCAGCTTTATCGAGTCGTTAAAGCAGGGCATCTCCTGCACCAAGGCAAGTGGCTCACCCAGGGCCAAATTCAGCAAAAATTTCCTCATCTAATGGGGGACCTCAACGCAATGGAGACCATTGATTCCTAAGGAGGGAGGATTGATCCATATGGATATCGGTTGCCACCCACCTTTTCCAACTGGCTCAAAACAATTTTCTGACATTTTTGACAATTTACTATTTTTAGTAGTTTTTACTTTCGGGGCCATTTTGAAGGCCTAAATGAAGGTTTTTCGGTATCAAGCTCCTAAATGATATCCAAAGGCACGACTGAGCCCCCAAAATGAATCTCCTCGGTGATACCTTTCCAACGGGCTATCACACGCCTAAAACCGAGATCGTATGCAAAAGTTACGACCCCGGGAAGTTGATGTACTAGCTTACCCAAACGGGGCCCACATGACTTTTGGCGTTTCATCTCCTAGGGTTAGGTTTTTGGCATTCTTGCTTATTGTAAAAAGGCCTTCAGAGCCTCATTTTAACTTTCTTCTTGCGAATGTGCGCTGCCGTCACATCTCTTCTCAGAGATAAGCCGCCACCATTCCAACAAGCTTGTTTCCGCTGCATTTTACAGTTTCAACTTATTTCGTTATTGAATAGAAAACCAATTTTACTGTATCTCTGTTATTTTGTGTTAAGCACCTGTTAATAATCTGTATTCATTTCATTCTGCTCATAAAATCCAGATCAACATAAGTACTTCATCATCTACAAAAGCGATTATGAATCCTTTCTCATCTAATGCTGAGATGGAAAGGAGCTTCTTCTTCAATCCAGGAACATATATCATATCCTTCATCTTCATGGGTTTTTTGGAATCCAATCTGTAGGTTGCTTCACCTACTCCTTTGATGGGGTACTGGTAATCATCGCCTAGTTTCACCTTATGAGGTGAATCCTTCTAGATCAGATTTGAGAATGAGTTCTTATATCTAGTCATGTTCTTGGAGGCACCACTGTCAATGAGCCATGTCACTTCCATGGGTGACTGTTTCAGTAAGAGATGAAATAAAAACATACTCTTCACTTGACTCATCTCCATTAACTCTCTTCTGATCAGGTTCGTCATCTTCTGTGACATGAGCATGATGTCTCTTATACTTTCCTTTTCTAACCTTATCTTTTGAGTTGGGACAAAATCTTGCAATGTGTCCCATCTTCTGACAAATGAAACATCTGATATTTGAGTAGTCCTTTTGGCCCTTGTGAGATTTATGTGACTTCTTGTGGGAATGGGAATGATCCTCCTTCTTTCTCTTTCCTTTTCCTGCATGTGCTGCTAAGTCTTGATCATCATCAACTAGTTTTTCTTCTCGTTCTGCCAGCCTTGCTTCTTCCTGAGTACAATCCTCCCATAGTCTACTGAACTTCGTAAGCTTCCTTCTAGAACATGTTCCTTGAATGAAAGATTCCCATTCTCGATTTTGGGGTTGACTTGTAACTTCTTGTTGCAACCGTTTAGGGGATTTTTAACTATACTTTGAGACTTCATCTTTAAGAGGGCATAACTTCTTAACCATGAGGAACCATGTGGCGTAACAATTACCGTTGGAAACAACTTAACTAGTTCTATCAATCAATGGGGGGTTTGCATGTAATTACGATGTGTAACATCCCGCTCCTGCGCGCACTGAGAAAACTTATTCTTTGAGGACACTTGCTTGCAAGTGATCCAAATTATTATACTATTGGGCATTTGATTATGATTATGAGGCGTTATGGATTGATGACATGTTATTTTGCTGTATTGACATAGACAGGTGCTATTGACTCAGTTTTCCTGAGTGTGCATGATTTTGGACCTCGAGGATGCAGAGACATCAATGAAACCCCTTGGACTCATGACCGAGTCAGGGAGTGGACAATTGGGGTTTGATTGTTATATATATGACCTATGTGCATCTGATTAGATGTTATGATTATGGATTTTATTCTGACATGATTCGTTGATGATGCAGGATGAAAATAGCTTGCCGACCAGACTCACATGTGGAGTAGAGGGGTCACACACAATAACCAGAGACATTGAGGGAGAGGTGTGGAAAACAACCCTACAACAGCTTACTAGCACTCCCTCCATGGATCAAACTGTAGGTTAACGATTACCTAGTTCAAGAAGACCCACGATGTCGTGAGGGACGACTACGATAGTCACTCATGATGATTCTAAAGGGCACGCAATAAGGCATGGGCCTTATTCCTTAGAGGCCCTTAGTCTCCCACAAGATCACCTGACGAAGTATTGACTCCAGGGGTTTTTGATGTCTACCAAGTCAGTCAAGAGGCGAGTGGCACCCTTGGAACACGTAGTGCATCCTAAAGGGCATGTCGCGCAAGGGAAACAAAATGAGGCGAGTGGCACCCTTGGAGCACCTAGTGCGTCTTGAAGGGAACGTTGCGTTGTTAAATAATAAATGAATAAACCTATATGGCCTTAGAATGAATGAGGTGATGAGAAAGATTTAAAACAATTTCCCTAATAAAATGTTGCCCAGCTTAGGAAAATAAAATCTAGGTCTAAGTGATACTTGTGATAAAAAAATATATATTTATATTTATATAAAAATAAAATAAATAAATAATAATAATAATAATCATTAATCATGTGACAAGAATGGGGTAAGCAATTCAATTAATTTATAAAAATCTTTTGGGGGATAAAATTTAAAAAGGGGGAAAAAGGGGAAATAATTGTTTTGTTACATATGCTAATTAAAAATTTATTAATTAAAAAGAAAAAGGGGAAAAAGGTAATTTTCTACACTTGCCAATTTGAGTTTTAAATGAAAATGGAAAGAGAGAAATTTAAACGAATTAGGAAACTAAGGAAAAAGGGAGAAACATAACGAGAAAAAATAAACATAAGGAAAAAGCAGAATGACTAACTTGGCAAGGTATCTTGCCTTTAAGAACTTTCTAAATTGAACTCAATTAGTAAATTAGTAAGGGGGTAAGTCATTAAAATGTGTAAGAGAATATGGGGACACCTAGGAGTGATTCTAGGAATTCTTTTAGGTGGGTGAGGGAAATAAGAGTAATTAATTAATTAATGAAATTAATTTCTGGTGCAACGAAGGGGATGGGTGACACATGTACGGGGAGGATTTTTATGAATTAAATTATTGAACAATAAATTAAATGGGAATTTGGGAAAGTAAATGACTTAGAAACTCTATATAAATGAGGGATGAGGAGGATGATGGATCTCTTTTTGTGATGCGTAACGTTACACTGCATAATTTTAGACTTGACTGACTTAGCTTTTGGGAATTGGGATACTCAGCTCGGTGAGGAGTGGTAGCTTGGCCTTGTGAGGCGAGATGGGAGCTAGCTGTTCTCTGGTTTAGTGTGCGTGGCCCCTTTGCGGCTCGGGGGGCTAAAGGGGAAGAATAGTACCCCTAGCATTGACTGGGAGGTACCGGTGAAGTATCATCAGTCGGCAAGCAGGAGATGCACAGAGCGTGTAGAACAACAACTCAGAGAGTACGACTTGGGATACGATACACTTACTTGATTCTGCATGGTAGATTATTATTATAACTTACGCTTTCATTTATGTATTTTTAATTGGGTAAAGGAAATGTTTGACTCAACATTTCAACCAAGAACTTAAATTTCCCCATAGCCTTACGCTCGCTGCTTGACTTGATTCCATTGGCATTCGATCCCTGAATGTTGTGATTGTCCTATTGGTTTTGTTGAATTGTTGTGAAGAGTTGTTCTTTTTACTTCGTCCTCATCCCTAGTTCGTCAGTCCACGCCTGAGAAGTCGGCCAAGAGCCGGATCGACGATCGTCACTTCGGTGTTAATAGACCTACAGATCCTAATGCCCTGCTTTTCTGTGTGTGGATGATGATCGAAGGATAGTTTTGCCCAGCTGTCTACCCCTTTTATCTCTGCGTTGATTGTTCCTGGTTGAGTGATTGTCTTGCACCTTCTTGAGATGGAATACCTCTGTGTGATGCTCTTCTTCATTCTTTGCGATCTTAATGACAACGCTTCTTTTTATTTTTGGACTGTGATTGAATGTTCATTGGGGACTGCATTGAATCTTTATTTGGACAACCCTGACATGTGTAATTTGTATCATTTGTGCCTGTGTTGAATCCCCTCTTGAACTCGAATCGATTTACACCCAGCAAGTGTGATTGACCTCAAATTATTCTGGGCGATTTTTCTCCTTGGCTTGGGATGACAACGATTTACCACTTTAATGCATTTGGTTTGCAAATGTAATCCCTCAACATTTTTTTTTAATGCATTTGGTCTGTAAAATCCCTCAACGATTTACTACTCTTAAGGTGAATGTAATCTGTGGTTTTTTTTAATGCATTGGTCTGTAAAATCCCTCAGTGATTTACTACTTTGAAGTTGAATGTAATCTGTGATTTTTTTTAATGCATTGGTCTGTAAAATACCTCAGTGATTTACTACTCTGAAGGTGAATGTAATCTGTGTTTTTTTAATGCATTGGTCTGTAAAATCCCTCAACGATTTACTACTCTGAAGGTGAATGTAATCTGCGTTTTTTTTTAATGCATTGGTCTGTAAAATCCCTCAATGATTTACTACTCTAAAGGTGAATGTAATCTGCGTTTTTTTTAATGCATTGGTCTGTAAAATCCCTCAACGATTTAATACTTAATGGCGAATGCAATCTGTGTTTTTGTGTGTGTAATGATCACGTTTTAATATCACAGATGGCAATGAAGAATGTTAAGGTGTAATAGTAGTGTTTTTGATATTATATACTGCAATTATCATAGGCTGATGTCTTTAATTTTATGGACAATGATTTAATTATGCAACGAGTTTATAATTATACAGAGATATCACCGTTGGCAGCTAATATGAGACATCTTGGTCATTTTAATTTTTCTATATAATGTGCTTGATTGGCAGCGTTATAATCTAACATATACGAATAGTTATGGTCACAAGTTGCTTGTATGTGAACTGCACTGACCTAGATAACGATTTTTGATGATTTTCCTAAATTTAAGTTATTAATGCCTACTTATTAATTATATCCGTATTCTATGCATGATACAACTGTTTAAATTTAAGTTATTTTTCCCGTGTCAAACATTTTCAAACCATGTGTGTATTTGTATCACCTCGCGTGGATGATCTAGAGCATGCCTCATGTCAAGGCAAAACTTATTGTTAGTAAAATTTATGGTTAAAAGGATACTCCTGCGTTTTCATATATTTATTTCTCACTACAATCTAAGACCCTGCCAATTGTTTAAGAGTACGATGATTATCATCAACTTTATTCTACAATTTCTAGAAAAACAAATTTTCCGATAGGACAATTGAACAATGGCTTTTCACCTGGTGAAGGAATTTTCCAAGAAGAAGTGTTTTGGAAGATTTGAAGAGATTCTAGATTTCATACTCTAAATATCTTCACATGGCAATCATTTACACAAGCATTCCTTGGTGCATGAGAATTTCCATTGTCAAGAGTTCAAGTGGTTGCAATTTAAAGAATATTTCAATTCGTTCGTGTGTACATGAATCAAAGTGAGGTACGCTTCATTGAAGATCAATTATAATAACCATTGAAGGTTCATTGACAATGTATTATGAACATGTGAAATTAAAAAAATCTTGCATGAGATAATACATATGGATTGTATCCTCCTCTTGGCTTCTTGTTAACAATACAAGCTTATTCAGGACTGGCCACAAGGCTCTTATTTGAAATCACACCAAATAGGAAAGTTTAGGAATGAATCTTCTTATGCATATTTGTTATGTTTGAACCCTAAAATCCTATAATCCTGGCCATGAATTTTTGTTTTTGGTTGTCGTTTTGTTCAGGCCCTTACACCATTATCTTGCTCTGGTAATTTCATATTATCATTTTTTTTTATGAATATCCCTTTTTGTTTAAAAGTGCTTCAAGAACTTGCTCGGAGGGACTGCATATATATTTCTCAATTACATGTAGACATTTAAAACTTATTTTAATTTATTGTAATTCACTATTTCTAGTCTACCCATTAATCTGCAACTGCACTCCTATCACTGGAACATGAAATTTCTTGGTACGGTTTTTCAATATTTTTTTCAATTTAAAGGAACAAACATACAAGAATTTGATTTTTAATATCTGTTATCTTGATCTTTAATCTCTGTTATCTCAAGCACATGCATGCGAATTTAATTATGACCCAAATAGGTAGTTTTGAGATGTGTTCCCAAATAGGTGTAGTCTTCCTATCAGTTCTTACAGCTCTTAGCACGTTGGATTTATCTTGAGTCCCTGGTCTAGATAGGTCACATTGCGCCATGTTTATTGTTTCACCTATCGCATGGGGATGACATGACTCTTGATGAGGGTGTCATGGTGCGCCCTATTGAATAGAGGCGAATGACCATTTGGCCGGAGTCTGTGCTTCCAGTGGTGGGTTTTGTTGATCGTTGTAAGTTCGTGTTGGCACTTGGGTTTGTAATGCCTTCAAGCGTTTGGTTGCGCACCATCGAGGTCCTAGTTAACTGGTTCTCGAGGTCATTGCATCGGGATGGGGATGTTGTCCCTTAGCTTGTAGGCGTGGTCATGTTTGTGTCGGGCGGGTAATCATTTCTCCTTGTTGTTTTACGCATGTTTCACCCAGTTGCTCTTGTGCCAATGCGTGGAGTCATAGTTGTCTATTTCCTATTTTGCGGGCGTGGTGCTTGTCGTCAGATGTGTTGTTTAGCTGTAATCATTGTTGTCGTCCTGTAAAAAAAAAAGTTGC
Organism: Picea engelmannii; assembly: GCA_009831015.1. Classification (NCBI taxonomy): domain Eukaryota; kingdom Viridiplantae; phylum Streptophyta; class Pinopsida; order Pinales; family Pinaceae; genus Picea; species Picea engelmannii. The sequence continues at coordinate 194,157 of ML802809.1, forward strand.
ACTTTCTTCTTCGCTTGTAGTTGTAATGAATGGTGCGTTACACGATGTCCGTCATACTCTTTTTCTCCAATCAACTTCGGGTTTCATGACCACACCTCTGGGGCTTCCTAGCCATATCCTCAAGGTTTCTTTGTAGACTTCTTCAAAGCATGCTTAAAGCTACATCATAAGGGGATCACTTTGGAGACTTATTCAAATACACCCATTAGTTCTAGAGGCTTCCAAACTTGCTTCGAGGCTTCTTCTAGGGTTGACATCAATGACAATAAACTTTCCAACATAAAGAATACCAAATACTTCCACAATCATCAAGAAGAGTCCTTGATAAACCCGTATTCCAGTCTGGGTTTTGGTGAGACTTGTTTAAAAAAACGTGATCCATCCTTTTCAATTTATGACTTTTGAACCAATTTTCTCCTTTTCTGTCGAGTCCTTTCGAAAAACCATTCCGTGTATCTAAAATTTATCAAGGAGTGTTTTTCCTTTAGGATTGTATTTGACCACGGAAATATGTGCCATCTTTCTTTCTCGCGCTATCCAGTGGATCCTTTGGGTGATAAGTTCAACACTTTACGAAACAAGAGTAAAAATTTGCAGACATGTAGTAGATGGAAGTTTTAAAGTGAGAGGGTAAATGCTGGAAAATGAAATAACTCGTATGACCGTTTAATAGATTAACTCAAATGTGTAAGGGATCATCGAATGACATGGTTTCATCATTTAGAATAATCATATCATTTCACATGAAATTTATCATTATTGATCATGACACATATGAGTTGGTTATATTGGGCGAAGAGTTGATAGGTTGAATGAAATGGATGGCGAGGAGCATCATGATTTTTGGCAGAGAAAATGAGAATAATGGGAAATCGATTCAGAGTTATGAAATCATATTATCATAATGATTTCATGTTTATAACAAAAATGATTACATAAACTAAAATGAATAGTATGATACAACTTCATGGAATCATGAATAAATTTAATAAGATCAGAGTGTTTTGATGTAAGTACTTAAGGTAATTTTGAATTTGCATGTAAGTTGTATTTTGAAAATCAACCCTAGTTTTAATCAAGTAAATAAATATTAGAGAACCATTACCTTGCATACTTATTACCTTGCTTATTTGAAAATATGGTCCTAAAAATGATGTTGTTGTAATCTGGTTGACTGCTGAACATTCTGCACACTTGTTGTATCACTTGTTGAAATTGTCTTCAATTATCGAAATTCTTTTTTTATTACAGGAAATGACTGTAATTTTTCTGCTGAAATACATGGAGCTCTTTTATTACATAAACTAACAATATTCCTCAGCTGCAGTGAAAATGATATGAACTGTGGAACCAAAATAAATTTATGTTGCTTTGCCTCGCTTAAAGGTCTGAAAACTGTCACTTCTCTACCCTCACATCGATATCTTTGCATGTCCTCATGCAAATGAAGTAAGAAAGCTAATATGTGCAAGGATACTCTTTAACAATGCTTGAGGGATGAGTGCACTTCTTATTTTCTTGAGGTGGATGCTGTGATAAATTTGAATTGTGCTGAGGATCATTGCTTGGAGAAAGTTGAAACAATCTTTAACATACTGCTAGCAAAACTAAATCTTAACACAACCATTGATCATTGAAAAAGTCACTAATTTATTCCAACTAATCTCTGATAATTATGTAGGAAATTAGTACAAAAGTGAACTCTACCAGCTAGTCTCTTAGTTTTCAAGGAGCTCTCACATTCAGATGTGCCAAGAATCTTGGTTTTCACGTTTTGAACATTATTTTTCTCTTTACTCTTTATTTTTTTATTTATACTATCCTACTCTACTTGAAAAATAAAAACCTCTTTCAAGTGTAGAAATACTTCCAATGCATCCATTCACGTAGCAATATTTCTAGTGTACTCATATCCAAATCTGACAAATATACCTTAATGAATACTGGGATATGAGAAACCAACTACTTTTGTAGAGATGGTGCCAATAATTGTTGAAATATGGAGTGAAGCAGAAGACTGGTGACTGATTGAAACCAAACTTCTATATGATATTTGTTTCTTTGATTTCCTGTAGTTTTCATGTCATGAATTTCTTCAAAGAATTGATCTTCATATTCTTGAGTACACAAGGGGTCTGGTGACAAGGATCCAAGGAACTCTTCAACTTCTGGCTCTAGTATCTGCTTCTCATATGAAGTTATCCATGACTCATTGATCTTGTCTTCTTGTTGAGAAGGATTAGAAGAAACTTCTAAGTCCTCTTCTTGTGTGGTCTGTTCATGGGTCATTTGTTCTTGGATTGCTTCATGAGGTGTAGATTCACCCTTAGTGATGACTCTGAATTTTGGACAAGGATTTGAGAAAATCCTTGTAGCAACACATCGTCCCTTGCTAAAAACATTCATGAGTATTCTTAAGTTCTTCTGGTTTTTCAAGAGGTTCTTCTCATGAATGGATTAGTGTATGGTTTTTTTTACAAAAAAAAAAGACTTCTCTATTTGAAAGAAATAAATGAAATCAACAACAAACACACCACACCACACAAACTTAAAGCAAAATTTGATCATGTGCTCAAATGCTCTCATGCTACTAAGACCCTATTGTCACCAAGTTGTCTATTGAAATGAGTAAGTACGAATAAGAAAAAAACTTGCATAAAAGGAAACAACAATTTGATAACAGACAATGAAAATCAGACAAACAACATAAATCTTGCAATTTCAAGAGTATTTCCTTTAGTGCCTCCTCGACAACAACACCAAAATGTTGGGTTGATCTAGTGGTCTAGATTCCTCAACATTTAATTATCAATCTGAGTAGGTAAACTTCTGAGACAAAGACACAATATGTGTAGAACTAGTGTTGAAATTACCTAAGAACTCCTACTAAAATCAAACTAGTAAAATGCCAGATTCACAAATAGAAATTGGTTCTTTTCGTCATGATCACTCAGACTTGACTGTCTATAGTAGGGAATCATATCACAAGTACATCATTCACTTCTTCAAAGTGTGTCTATTTTCAAATGCACTATGTTTTATTCAACCGAGCTTCAAGACCAACAATGGTTAATTTTAAATGTGAGTTAAAAGGATGAATCAAAGGTAAATTGCAATAAGGAAATGAGATGATAAGAAAGACATAAATGAATTACAGATACAGTCAACTTTGAGTATATTAGTGTGAAGATTGTTTTTATGGCATGAAACATGAAAGATTATTCAATCACATTGTTGTTTTTAACATCTATATCTGTAACAATCGTTAATCACATAGTCAAAGTAACATTGTTTGCAAACTATTTAAAATAAATAAAATCTTAATATACAAGAAATTGAAACAACAAACATGCATTTACGGGAAATGACTGTAATCAAAAGAAATAACACTTCTACAGAAAAATAATAAAGGAAATATACAACACATAACGGGGGGCCCTCTTGGCATATTTTGTTAAGGAAAACCTAGATTATTTAAGAAACTTGACACATCAAATTAACTCATAACTCCATTGCATTCAATCAATTTCTTTTGAATCAACAGTTGCAATTTGTTTCCAAACATGTGCTTTGACAATAAAAAATATATATGGAACATCAATACATTTGCTCAACCTATTTATATATCAAAAATTACATCTAACAAAATTGCTCTATTTATGACTTCATCTAAGGATCTCAAAAGATGAGTTCATTCCTTGGCTTGGCTCAACCCTTAATATGCGGTTTTGAAAATCAATGGTTACATAAAAATATGAGAAATTTCGTATTAGAAATATGCTCGTATCTCTCTCAATATGTCTTTTCTGGGAAATATGCTTGTATGTCATCTAAATGGGCACGTTTTGGACAAATCCCATGTTCTGTATTTTCAAGATTCGTCATTATATGCTCGCAAATCACCTCTGAATATCACTGCCCAAAAATTGCAGATTACACTTTGTTTTAAAAAATGGACCAGATCTCCATTATAGCATTAGAGATGATTGTTCCTTGATCTTTTGGATCGGGCCCTTGATTTTCTAATGAAATGATCCTCATTCCACACTTTTGGAATCAAATTCCCAATTCTATGAGTGAACTGCAGATTTCCTGTAATAACAGACTATCGATTTCTTGTAATAATGGATTGCATATTTCTTGTAATAACGACCTATGGATTTCCTATAATAACTACCTGTGGATTTCCTGTAATAACAGTTTGCAGATTTCTTCTTGTAATAGTTGTCCGTTGAATTTGACTATCATTGACTTTTAGGTGCTGAATGGCCTGGGGATGAGAAGATAGATATATGGCCATCTCCTTGTATTGGTGAAGTATCACCAAGTGAAAATTCTCCCCTAGAGCAAGTGGTGATATGCCAAACTGTAATTCTTGTAATAACTCATGAAAAACAGAGTAAATTTCTGTAATGACTGGATTATGGCTAAATTTTCCAAGGAAATAGCTCTTAACATCATTTACAAGAAGAAAACAAGGGTTAATCTCAAATTAACAACTTATTATTACCTAATTCACACTTGTTATGCCATCAATTAGGTAAAAGTGGGAAGAAATAGTAGTTTTTGGGGTCAAAATGGGAGATAATGGAGCTGGGAAAAGAGTCAAAACTAACACCCAACACTTAGTTGCTATAAAAGAATAAGAAAATGATGCTAGAAAAGAAACTGAACATAGCAAAGTACGACCAACAAAATCCGGTCCAACTTGAGCTCTACTCATTCAATGCTCACTATTGAAATATTGTAATTGCAAAGAGTATTCTACTTATTATTGAGTCATTATTCATTATATCAATCCCCTTTTGTGGATTGATCATGTCGGGCATTGTAATTGACCAAATCCCCTTTTGCGGATTGGTCAAACCCTAATTGTATTATGCAAATTAAGAAGTAAGCCCCCATGCCTAATTAAAGTGGTTTTACCCACTAAGAAGACAAGTCGGCCCTGCCCAATGAAGAGACACCTTTCTAGCACTTGCTAGCTAGTATAAATAAAGGAGGCCAACACCTCATTTGTACACTCACTCATTCACTCATCAAGTGCACAAGTTTGGAGAGTTGAATTTGGTAGAAGAAGGAAGAGAGAGGCACATTGCTCAGTGTTGGATATTCTCTAGTGTTTTGGTTTATTGTCTTGGCATTGTATTGGCTATCTATATTAAGGAAGTTTTGTTGGGTTTTCTCCCCCATAAGGGTTTCCCAGGGTAAATGTTGTGTATCTTAGGATTGTGTTTCTCTTAGTGATCCTACCTATGCTATTGTTATCTAGTAAATTGAAAAGAAACCTAACAATAACTCAAAACTTAACATGGTATCAGAGTTAAGCGGAAGAGAGTATCTTTCACTGGATAAAGAAAAACATCACTATTGTTGTACAAGAAAATTAGGGATTTTTGTTGAAGAGGAATATCAGCCTAAAAACCATCTAGAAAAGTGCACCCTAGCCTAAGGAACTCTTTGACACCTTGAGCACACCTTTTCAGTGGCCAGAGCATCCAAAAAGTCAAGCCCTAGTTTTTGATTGGTACCATAAAACCAGAAGTACCAGAAAACCAAAAACACTAGGAAACCAGAACCAATACTAGAAATACTAGTCCATATTTCCGCAAGCTCAGTTTCAAGGGGTAAGATTTAGATTTTCAGAAATCTGACTGCACTAACTTACTTACCTCAACTCAACGCATCTAGCCCTTAGATCATAATTTCAAAATTTGAAGTTCGAAATATTAGGGTTTCCTCATTAAACCCTAAGTTACAGTTGCAGTATCAATTGAAGTTGCAGTATCAATTGAAGTATCAGTTACAGTACCAGTTGTAGTCACCCTTGAAGTTTTTAAGAGTTGGTAATTATTACCGTTTCTACTAGATGGTGCCACTACTTGCAAATACTATCAGAGGTATGTATTCACATATGTTTAAATTGTTAAGCTTTAAAGGGTATTTGCAGGAGAAGGGATCTCTTACCATAGATCCAGAAGGATCTCAAGATCCAACACATTCATAGGATTAACAAAAACCAGGTTTGATTATTATGATATGCATCTATTTTTTATGACATTATTTTGATCTAGGTTGCATGTTGAATCTATGATCACCATACTAACCTTTGGTCAAAATTTAAGTCAAAGTATTAGATTGATTAAAGTTGAGATCGTAGAGTTTATCCTCTAACCCAACTTTCTATTAGAGATAACATATTGTCTTAGTACAAAAGACAGGTTGAAGAAAACACTTGTCATCTTCAGTGAAGGAGACTTGAAAGAAAAGAACACACTCATTCTTGAGGACAAAACTCCAGGTTCCAGGTTTGATTGATTACGTTCATAAGATTCAAAGTTGCACATGACAAGTTTATAACTACCATCTTACAAGTAAACACTATAGTTTAGGTAGCAATATTTGAAAAGTATTATACTTGGTAGCATCTGAGCATATTGAGATAAATGCTTAATGTAATCATTTACCAGATACAACTAACATCTCCTCTAGGAGAAACTTATTGTGTTGGTTCCAGGTTACCTTGGATGAATGTTTGATCACAACACTAGAAGAGTGTTGATCTCATTTCGTATTGTATTTCTTACTTTTGATCTTTGTTTCAGGAAGGTCACAAGTAATAG
>ML802809.1:209799-251305 GCA_009831015.1 Picea engelmannii
TAGTAAATTAGTAAGGGGGTAAGTCATTAAAATGTGTAAGAGAATATGGGGACACCTAGGAGTGATTCTAGGAATTCTTTTAGGTGGGTGAGGGAAATAAGAGTAATTAATTAATTAATGAAATTAATTTCTGGTGCAACGAAGGGGATGGGTGACACATGTACGGGGAGGATTTTTATGAATTAAATTATTGAACAATAAATTAAATGGGAATTTGGGAAAGTAAATGACTTAGAAACTCTATATAAATGAGGGATGAGGAGGATGATGGATCTCTTTTTGTGATGCGTAACGTTACACTGCATAATTTTAGACTTGACTGACTTAGCTTTTGGGAATTGGGATACTCAGCTCGGTGAGGAGTGGTAGCTTGGCCTTGTGAGGCGAGATGGGAGCTAGCTGTTCTCTGGTTTAGTGTGCGTGGCCCCTTTGCGGCTCGGGGGGCTAAAGGGGAAGAATAGTACCCCTAGCATTGACTGGGAGGTACCGGTGAAGTATCATCAGTCGGCAAGCAGGAGATGCACAGAGCGTGTAGAACAACAACTCAGAGAGTACGACTTGGGATACGATACACTTACTTGATTCTGCATGGTAGATTATTATTATAACTTACGCTTTCATTTATGTATTTTTAATTGGGTAAAGGAAATGTTTGACTCAACATTTCAACCAAGAACTTAAATTTCCCCATAGCCTTACGCTCGCTGCTTGACTTGATTCCATTGGCATTCGATCCCTGAATGTTGTGATTGTCCTATTGGTTTTGTTGAATTGTTGTGAAGAGTTGTTCTTTTTACTTCGTCCTCATCCCTAGTTCGTCAGTCCACGCCTGAGAAGTCGGCCAAGAGCCGGATCGACGATCGTCACTTCGGTGTTAATAGACCTACAGATCCTAATGCCCTGCTTTTCTGTGTGTGGATGATGATCGAAGGATAGTTTTGCCCAGCTGTCTACCCCTTTTATCTCTGCGTTGATTGTTCCTGGTTGAGTGATTGTCTTGCACCTTCTTGAGATGGAATACCTCTGTGTGATGCTCTTCTTCATTCTTTGCGATCTTAATGACAACGCTTCTTTTTATTTTTGGACTGTGATTGAATGTTCATTGGGGACTGCATTGAATCTTTATTTGGACAACCCTGACATGTGTAATTTGTATCATTTGTGCCTGTGTTGAATCCCCTCTTGAACTCGAATCGATTTACACCCAGCAAGTGTGATTGACCTCAAATTATTCTGGGCGATTTTTCTCCTTGGCTTGGGATGACAACGATTTACCACTTTAATGCATTTGGTTTGCAAATGTAATCCCTCAACATTTTTTTTTAATGCATTTGGTCTGTAAAATCCCTCAACGATTTACTACTCTTAAGGTGAATGTAATCTGTGGTTTTTTTTAATGCATTGGTCTGTAAAATCCCTCAGTGATTTACTACTTTGAAGTTGAATGTAATCTGTGATTTTTTTTAATGCATTGGTCTGTAAAATACCTCAGTGATTTACTACTCTGAAGGTGAATGTAATCTGTGTTTTTTTAATGCATTGGTCTGTAAAATCCCTCAACGATTTACTACTCTGAAGGTGAATGTAATCTGCGTTTTTTTTTAATGCATTGGTCTGTAAAATCCCTCAATGATTTACTACTCTAAAGGTGAATGTAATCTGCGTTTTTTTTAATGCATTGGTCTGTAAAATCCCTCAACGATTTAATACTTAATGGCGAATGCAATCTGTGTTTTTGTGTGTGTAATGATCACGTTTTAATATCACAGATGGCAATGAAGAATGTTAAGGTGTAATAGTAGTGTTTTTGATATTATATACTGCAATTATCATAGGCTGATGTCTTTAATTTTATGGACAATGATTTAATTATGCAACGAGTTTATAATTATACAGAGATATCACCGTTGGCAGCTAATATGAGACATCTTGGTCATTTTAATTTTTCTATATAATGTGCTTGATTGGCAGCGTTATAATCTAACATATACGAATAGTTATGGTCACAAGTTGCTTGTATGTGAACTGCACTGACCTAGATAACGATTTTTGATGATTTTCCTAAATTTAAGTTATTAATGCCTACTTATTAATTATATCCGTATTCTATGCATGATACAACTGTTTAAATTTAAGTTATTTTTCCCGTGTCAAACATTTTCAAACCATGTGTGTATTTGTATCACCTCGCGTGGATGATCTAGAGCATGCCTCATGTCAAGGCAAAACTTATTGTTAGTAAAATTTATGGTTAAAAGGATACTCCTGCGTTTTCATATATTTATTTCTCACTACAATCTAAGACCCTGCCAATTGTTTAAGAGTACGATGATTATCATCAACTTTATTCTACAATTTCTAGAAAAACAAATTTTCCGATAGGACAATTGAACAATGGCTTTTCACCTGGTGAAGGAATTTTCCAAGAAGAAGTGTTTTGGAAGATTTGAAGAGATTCTAGATTTCATACTCTAAATATCTTCACATGGCAATCATTTACACAAGCATTCCTTGGTGCATGAGAATTTCCATTGTCAAGAGTTCAAGTGGTTGCAATTTAAAGAATATTTCAATTCGTTCGTGTGTACATGAATCAAAGTGAGGTACGCTTCATTGAAGATCAATTATAATAACCATTGAAGGTTCATTGACAATGTATTATGAACATGTGAAATTAAAAAAATCTTGCATGAGATAATACATATGGATTGTATCCTCCTCTTGGCTTCTTGTTAACAATACAAGCTTATTCAGGACTGGCCACAAGGCTCTTATTTGAAATCACACCAAATAGGAAAGTTTAGGAATGAATCTTCTTATGCATATTTGTTATGTTTGAACCCTAAAATCCTATAATCCTGGCCATGAATTTTTGTTTTTGGTTGTCGTTTTGTTCAGGCCCTTACACCATTATCTTGCTCTGGTAATTTCATATTATCATTTTTTTTTATGAATATCCCTTTTTGTTTAAAAGTGCTTCAAGAACTTGCTCGGAGGGACTGCATATATATTTCTCAATTACATGTAGACATTTAAAACTTATTTTAATTTATTGTAATTCACTATTTCTAGTCTACCCATTAATCTGCAACTGCACTCCTATCACTGGAACATGAAATTTCTTGGTACGGTTTTTCAATATTTTTTTCAATTTAAAGGAACAAACATACAAGAATTTGATTTTTAATATCTGTTATCTTGATCTTTAATCTCTGTTATCTCAAGCACATGCATGCGAATTTAATTATGACCCAAATAGGTAGTTTTGAGATGTGTTCCCAAATAGGTGTAGTCTTCCTATCAGTTCTTACAGCTCTTAGCACGTTGGATTTATCTTGAGTCCCTGGTCTAGATAGGTCACATTGCGCCATGTTTATTGTTTCACCTATCGCATGGGGATGACATGACTCTTGATGAGGGTGTCATGGTGCGCCCTATTGAATAGAGGCGAATGACCATTTGGCCGGAGTCTGTGCTTCCAGTGGTGGGTTTTGTTGATCGTTGTAAGTTCGTGTTGGCACTTGGGTTTGTAATGCCTTCAAGCGTTTGGTTGCGCACCATCGAGGTCCTAGTTAACTGGTTCTCGAGGTCATTGCATCGGGATGGGGATGTTGTCCCTTAGCTTGTAGGCGTGGTCATGTTTGTGTCGGGCGGGTAATCATTTCTCCTTGTTGTTTTACGCATGTTTCACCCAGTTGCTCTTGTGCCAATGCGTGGAGTCATAGTTGTCTATTTCCTATTTTGCGGGCGTGGTGCTTGTCGTCAGATGTGTTGTTTAGCTGTAATCATTGTTGTCGTCCTGTAAAAAAAAAAGTTGCACTTTCTTCTTCGCTTGTAGTTGTAATGAATGGTGCGTTACACGATGTCCGTCATACTCTTTTTCTCCAATCAACTTCGGGTTTCATGACCACACCTCTGGGGCTTCCTAGCCATATCCTCAAGGTTTCTTTGTAGACTTCTTCAAAGCATGCTTAAAGCTACATCATAAGGGGATCACTTTGGAGACTTATTCAAATACACCCATTAGTTCTAGAGGCTTCCAAACTTGCTTCGAGGCTTCTTCTAGGGTTGACATCAATGACAATAAACTTTCCAACATAAAGAATACCAAATACTTCCACAATCATCAAGAAGAGTCCTTGATAAACCCGTATTCCAGTCTGGGTTTTGGTGAGACTTGTTTAAAAAAACGTGATCCATCCTTTTCAATTTATGACTTTTGAACCAATTTTCTCCTTTTCTGTCGAGTCCTTTCGAAAAACCATTCCGTGTATCTAAAATTTATCAAGGAGTGTTTTTCCTTTAGGATTGTATTTGACCACGGAAATATGTGCCATCTTTCTTTCTCGCGCTATCCAGTGGATCCTTTGGGTGATAAGTTCAACACTTTACGAAACAAGAGTAAAAATTTGCAGACATGTAGTAGATGGAAGTTTTAAAGTGAGAGGGTAAATGCTGGAAAATGAAATAACTCGTATGACCGTTTAATAGATTAACTCAAATGTGTAAGGGATCATCGAATGACATGGTTTCATCATTTAGAATAATCATATCATTTCACATGAAATTTATCATTATTGATCATGACACATATGAGTTGGTTATATTGGGCGAAGAGTTGATAGGTTGAATGAAATGGATGGCGAGGAGCATCATGATTTTTGGCAGAGAAAATGAGAATAATGGGAAATCGATTCAGAGTTATGAAATCATATTATCATAATGATTTCATGTTTATAACAAAAATGATTACATAAACTAAAATGAATAGTATGATACAACTTCATGGAATCATGAATAAATTTAATAAGATCAGAGTGTTTTGATGTAAGTACTTAAGGTAATTTTGAATTTGCATGTAAGTTGTATTTTGAAAATCAACCCTAGTTTTAATCAAGTAAATAAATATTAGAGAACCATTACCTTGCATACTTATTACCTTGCTTATTTGAAAATATGGTCCTAAAAATGATGTTGTTGTAATCTGGTTGACTGCTGAACATTCTGCACACTTGTTGTATCACTTGTTGAAATTGTCTTCAATTATCGAAATTCTTTTTTTATTACAGGAAATGACTGTAATTTTTCTGCTGAAATACATGGAGCTCTTTTATTACATAAACTAACAATATTCCTCAGCTGCAGTGAAAATGATATGAACTGTGGAACCAAAATAAATTTATGTTGCTTTGCCTCGCTTAAAGGTCTGAAAACTGTCACTTCTCTACCCTCACATCGATATCTTTGCATGTCCTCATGCAAATGAAGTAAGAAAGCTAATATGTGCAAGGATACTCTTTAACAATGCTTGAGGGATGAGTGCACTTCTTATTTTCTTGAGGTGGATGCTGTGATAAATTTGAATTGTGCTGAGGATCATTGCTTGGAGAAAGTTGAAACAATCTTTAACATACTGCTAGCAAAACTAAATCTTAACACAACCATTGATCATTGAAAAAGTCACTAATTTATTCCAACTAATCTCTGATAATTATGTAGGAAATTAGTACAAAAGTGAACTCTACCAGCTAGTCTCTTAGTTTTCAAGGAGCTCTCACATTCAGATGTGCCAAGAATCTTGGTTTTCACGTTTTGAACATTATTTTTCTCTTTACTCTTTATTTTTTTATTTATACTATCCTACTCTACTTGAAAAATAAAAACCTCTTTCAAGTGTAGAAATACTTCCAATGCATCCATTCACGTAGCAATATTTCTAGTGTACTCATATCCAAATCTGACAAATATACCTTAATGAATACTGGGATATGAGAAACCAACTACTTTTGTAGAGATGGTGCCAATAATTGTTGAAATATGGAGTGAAGCAGAAGACTGGTGACTGATTGAAACCAAACTTCTATATGATATTTGTTTCTTTGATTTCCTGTAGTTTTCATGTCATGAATTTCTTCAAAGAATTGATCTTCATATTCTTGAGTACACAAGGGGTCTGGTGACAAGGATCCAAGGAACTCTTCAACTTCTGGCTCTAGTATCTGCTTCTCATATGAAGTTATCCATGACTCATTGATCTTGTCTTCTTGTTGAGAAGGATTAGAAGAAACTTCTAAGTCCTCTTCTTGTGTGGTCTGTTCATGGGTCATTTGTTCTTGGATTGCTTCATGAGGTGTAGATTCACCCTTAGTGATGACTCTGAATTTTGGACAAGGATTTGAGAAAATCCTTGTAGCAACACATCGTCCCTTGCTAAAAACATTCATGAGTATTCTTAAGTTCTTCTGGTTTTTCAAGAGGTTCTTCTCATGAATGGATTAGTGTATGGTTTTTTTTACAAAAAAAAAAGACTTCTCTATTTGAAAGAAATAAATGAAATCAACAACAAACACACCACACCACACAAACTTAAAGCAAAATTTGATCATGTGCTCAAATGCTCTCATGCTACTAAGACCCTATTGTCACCAAGTTGTCTATTGAAATGAGTAAGTACGAATAAGAAAAAAACTTGCATAAAAGGAAACAACAATTTGATAACAGACAATGAAAATCAGACAAACAACATAAATCTTGCAATTTCAAGAGTATTTCCTTTAGTGCCTCCTCGACAACAACACCAAAATGTTGGGTTGATCTAGTGGTCTAGATTCCTCAACATTTAATTATCAATCTGAGTAGGTAAACTTCTGAGACAAAGACACAATATGTGTAGAACTAGTGTTGAAATTACCTAAGAACTCCTACTAAAATCAAACTAGTAAAATGCCAGATTCACAAATAGAAATTGGTTCTTTTCGTCATGATCACTCAGACTTGACTGTCTATAGTAGGGAATCATATCACAAGTACATCATTCACTTCTTCAAAGTGTGTCTATTTTCAAATGCACTATGTTTTATTCAACCGAGCTTCAAGACCAACAATGGTTAATTTTAAATGTGAGTTAAAAGGATGAATCAAAGGTAAATTGCAATAAGGAAATGAGATGATAAGAAAGACATAAATGAATTACAGATACAGTCAACTTTGAGTATATTAGTGTGAAGATTGTTTTTATGGCATGAAACATGAAAGATTATTCAATCACATTGTTGTTTTTAACATCTATATCTGTAACAATCGTTAATCACATAGTCAAAGTAACATTGTTTGCAAACTATTTAAAATAAATAAAATCTTAATATACAAGAAATTGAAACAACAAACATGCATTTACGGGAAATGACTGTAATCAAAAGAAATAACACTTCTACAGAAAAATAATAAAGGAAATATACAACACATAACGGGGGGCCCTCTTGGCATATTTTGTTAAGGAAAACCTAGATTATTTAAGAAACTTGACACATCAAATTAACTCATAACTCCATTGCATTCAATCAATTTCTTTTGAATCAACAGTTGCAATTTGTTTCCAAACATGTGCTTTGACAATAAAAAATATATATGGAACATCAATACATTTGCTCAACCTATTTATATATCAAAAATTACATCTAACAAAATTGCTCTATTTATGACTTCATCTAAGGATCTCAAAAGATGAGTTCATTCCTTGGCTTGGCTCAACCCTTAATATGCGGTTTTGAAAATCAATGGTTACATAAAAATATGAGAAATTTCGTATTAGAAATATGCTCGTATCTCTCTCAATATGTCTTTTCTGGGAAATATGCTTGTATGTCATCTAAATGGGCACGTTTTGGACAAATCCCATGTTCTGTATTTTCAAGATTCGTCATTATATGCTCGCAAATCACCTCTGAATATCACTGCCCAAAAATTGCAGATTACACTTTGTTTTAAAAAATGGACCAGATCTCCATTATAGCATTAGAGATGATTGTTCCTTGATCTTTTGGATCGGGCCCTTGATTTTCTAATGAAATGATCCTCATTCCACACTTTTGGAATCAAATTCCCAATTCTATGAGTGAACTGCAGATTTCCTGTAATAACAGACTATCGATTTCTTGTAATAATGGATTGCATATTTCTTGTAATAACGACCTATGGATTTCCTATAATAACTACCTGTGGATTTCCTGTAATAACAGTTTGCAGATTTCTTCTTGTAATAGTTGTCCGTTGAATTTGACTATCATTGACTTTTAGGTGCTGAATGGCCTGGGGATGAGAAGATAGATATATGGCCATCTCCTTGTATTGGTGAAGTATCACCAAGTGAAAATTCTCCCCTAGAGCAAGTGGTGATATGCCAAACTGTAATTCTTGTAATAACTCATGAAAAACAGAGTAAATTTCTGTAATGACTGGATTATGGCTAAATTTTCCAAGGAAATAGCTCTTAACATCATTTACAAGAAGAAAACAAGGGTTAATCTCAAATTAACAACTTATTATTACCTAATTCACACTTGTTATGCCATCAATTAGGTAAAAGTGGGAAGAAATAGTAGTTTTTGGGGTCAAAATGGGAGATAATGGAGCTGGGAAAAGAGTCAAAACTAACACCCAACACTTAGTTGCTATAAAAGAATAAGAAAATGATGCTAGAAAAGAAACTGAACATAGCAAAGTACGACCAACAAAATCCGGTCCAACTTGAGCTCTACTCATTCAATGCTCACTATTGAAATATTGTAATTGCAAAGAGTATTCTACTTATTATTGAGTCATTATTCATTATATCAATCCCCTTTTGTGGATTGATCATGTCGGGCATTGTAATTGACCAAATCCCCTTTTGCGGATTGGTCAAACCCTAATTGTATTATGCAAATTAAGAAGTAAGCCCCCATGCCTAATTAAAGTGGTTTTACCCACTAAGAAGACAAGTCGGCCCTGCCCAATGAAGAGACACCTTTCTAGCACTTGCTAGCTAGTATAAATAAAGGAGGCCAACACCTCATTTGTACACTCACTCATTCACTCATCAAGTGCACAAGTTTGGAGAGTTGAATTTGGTAGAAGAAGGAAGAGAGAGGCACATTGCTCAGTGTTGGATATTCTCTAGTGTTTTGGTTTATTGTCTTGGCATTGTATTGGCTATCTATATTAAGGAAGTTTTGTTGGGTTTTCTCCCCCATAAGGGTTTCCCAGGGTAAATGTTGTGTATCTTAGGATTGTGTTTCTCTTAGTGATCCTACCTATGCTATTGTTATCTAGTAAATTGAAAAGAAACCTAACAATAACTCAAAACTTAACATGGTATCAGAGTTAAGCGGAAGAGAGTATCTTTCACTGGATAAAGAAAAACATCACTATTGTTGTACAAGAAAATTAGGGATTTTTGTTGAAGAGGAATATCAGCCTAAAAACCATCTAGAAAAGTGCACCCTAGCCTAAGGAACTCTTTGACACCTTGAGCACACCTTTTCAGTGGCCAGAGCATCCAAAAAGTCAAGCCCTAGTTTTTGATTGGTACCATAAAACCAGAAGTACCAGAAAACCAAAAACACTAGGAAACCAGAACCAATACTAGAAATACTAGTCCATATTTCCGCAAGCTCAGTTTCAAGGGGTAAGATTTAGATTTTCAGAAATCTGACTGCACTAACTTACTTACCTCAACTCAACGCATCTAGCCCTTAGATCATAATTTCAAAATTTGAAGTTCGAAATATTAGGGTTTCCTCATTAAACCCTAAGTTACAGTTGCAGTATCAATTGAAGTTGCAGTATCAATTGAAGTATCAGTTACAGTACCAGTTGTAGTCACCCTTGAAGTTTTTAAGAGTTGGTAATTATTACCGTTTCTACTAGATGGTGCCACTACTTGCAAATACTATCAGAGGTATGTATTCACATATGTTTAAATTGTTAAGCTTTAAAGGGTATTTGCAGGAGAAGGGATCTCTTACCATAGATCCAGAAGGATCTCAAGATCCAACACATTCATAGGATTAACAAAAACCAGGTTTGATTATTATGATATGCATCTATTTTTTATGACATTATTTTGATCTAGGTTGCATGTTGAATCTATGATCACCATACTAACCTTTGGTCAAAATTTAAGTCAAAGTATTAGATTGATTAAAGTTGAGATCGTAGAGTTTATCCTCTAACCCAACTTTCTATTAGAGATAACATATTGTCTTAGTACAAAAGACAGGTTGAAGAAAACACTTGTCATCTTCAGTGAAGGAGACTTGAAAGAAAAGAACACACTCATTCTTGAGGACAAAACTCCAGGTTCCAGGTTTGATTGATTACGTTCATAAGATTCAAAGTTGCACATGACAAGTTTATAACTACCATCTTACAAGTAAACACTATAGTTTAGGTAGCAATATTTGAAAAGTATTATACTTGGTAGCATCTGAGCATATTGAGATAAATGCTTAATGTAATCATTTACCAGATACAACTAACATCTCCTCTAGGAGAAACTTATTGTGTTGGTTCCAGGTTACCTTGGATGAATGTTTGATCACAACACTAGAAGAGTGTTGATCTCATTTCGTATTGTATTTCTTACTTTTGATCTTTGTTTCAGGAAGGTCACAAGTAATAGATCTAAAGGAGCCACTGCAATGATTATTCATGCTATTGTTTTATTTACTATTATTAAAAGAATATTATTCTTGCTTGTTGTTTTGTTGACCTAGTTTCAGGTCATAGGTGATAACCCTGAGGAAGCTATAGTGAAGGTTGCATAATGAAACAATTTAGATGAGACATGAAGCAGACTATGTACATGACCATATACATTCATGTACCAAATAAGATGAAGAAGAAGCTATCTTTTGAGATCTAGAGTATCTCATATGGAGATTGATTGTAAGGAGAAGAAGGCTCCAAAGATGACCAAACATTAGAACAAGAACTCAAAATATACTTGTTCAAAGGATAATGAAGCCACCTTGACAGGAAGAAGAATTCACTTGAAGTTTGACTCATCTTTTCATATTTAGACTTAGTATTCAACACCAAGTATACCCCATAAGAGATGATGAAGTCCTTTTAGACTCAGAAGAAATCAAGAGTAAGCTTGATCTCATAAAGGATTAGATAAAGAAACAACTTCTAGGACTGGGAGACAGATACCATGAGAAGACTAGATCATAGCTTCAGAAACATCTAGGAGATATGAAATCTCCTGGGAAGATTCCCTTTTTTTAGTGACAAAGAAGGAAGCCAATAAAAAATACGGGGATATGGATTTTTCCGTGAGACTAGAAGGGAAGTCAGTGTTGACTTCCAAGATTGATCTAACAGATCAAGCATGTTGCAAATGTACAATGTCTGATGTGTTTCCAGAGGATTCTCCGAGCAAGAGGGAGAAGACTATGATGAGAAACTTACTCAAGTAATTGAAGAAATAGTTCCAGTATTCATAAACACAACCAGAACAACCATGATTCATACATAGTATGAGATGCACGGAGAGCAATCCCCGTATTTAAAATTGAGTGGAAATTGGTGCAGTACATTAGTTGGGTCATGGCGACATGACTATAATAAAATATAGAGTTACCTCCATGAAAGAAGAAGAACTACCTTTAGTATCCATTATTGAGCCACTCTCAATTTCATATGAAGTTGTTTCCATGATGAAGTAGAGGAGTTACTTTCAAATTTCAACAGTCACAGTGAGAATGGAACAATCATTCTGAGCTTCAGAGAAACTACAAGTGCAGAGTCCCAATTCCAGAAGGAACAGTTGCAGAAAGAGGAGAGAACATACTCTCAGGTACTGAGACAGATAGTGCTTTGCAGAGAGCACATAGAGCTAGCACATGATTGTGCAGATTGAGTTGCAGTTGAGAAAGTGTACTAGATTGGTACAATGTAATGTGAAAATTTGGTTTGAAGTTGAAGATAGAAAGACTCAGGTCTGCAAGTTGAAGAAGGATCCGTACAGGTTGCAGCAAGCTCCTAGAGCTTGATATGGCAGAATGGACAATTTCCTGAAGAGCTTGGGCCTTACCAAGAGTAAAGCTGATTCTAACCTTTACCTCGAGGTTATGAATGATGAGCCAGTGATGTTACTACTACATGTAGATGATGTATTTTTGACAAGATGAAGAAAATCTCATCACATATTGCAGAAGAAGCTTGTTACAAAGTTTGATGAAATACCTAATGCTTTATCTCTTAGGTCTTGAAGTTTGGCAGAGCCCAAAGAAGATCTTCCTTAACCAAGGGAAGCATGCAGTTGAAATAATGAAGAGGTTTAACATGTTGGAATGTAAATCCATGTACACACCCATGGAAATGAAGTTGAATCTCCTGGTAGACGCCTCATCAGAATTGGTTGATGCTACTCTGTACAGACAAATTATTGGTCTGTTGATGTATCTGATGAAAATCAGACTGGATATATGTTTTGCTGTGACCACCTTTAATTCAGTATTTGATCGAACCCAAACGTATTCACCTTGATGATGTAAAATATGTGATGAGATACCTTAAGGGTACATTGGATTTTGGTCTTTGTTATACTAGAAATCATGACTTCAGATTGCATGGATATACTGATTTAGATTGATCTAGAAGTGTTTCTGATAGAAATATCACTTCAGGATGTTGTTTCAGTCTAGGGTCAGCCATGACTTCATGGCAGAGTAGGAAGCAATCCAGTATTGCTCCCAGCACAACATAAGCATAATATATTGCAACATGTTCTGCAAGTTGTGAAGCCATATGGATTCAAATGTTGTTGACATATCTATTTGATTTGGAAATGGAAGCCACCGTGATCCTATGTGATAACCAGAGTTGTATAAAAATGGTGTGTTCCATGTTGATTCTAGCCTCGTGCTGAAGATTTCCAGCTTCGTGCTGATGTTGTTGTGATGCCAGCCTGGTGCTGAATATTTCCATCTTTGTGATGATGTTGTTGTGATGCCAGCCTGGTGCTAAAGATTTCCATCTTCGTGGTGATGTTGTTATGATGCCAGCCTGGTGCTGAAGATTTCCAGCTTCATGGTGATGTTGTTGTGATGCCAACTTCGTACTAAATATTTCCAGCTTTGTGCTGATATTTTTGAGATGCCAACTTCGTGCTGAAGATTTCCAGCTTCGTGTTGATGTTGTTGAGATGCCAACTTCGTGCTGAAGATTTCTAGCCTAGTGCTGATGTTGATGATGCTCCAGCCTTCATGCTGTGATGTTTTTGTTGTTGTTGTTGTATCAACCTCATGTTGTTATTGATGATGATGATGTATTAGTGTTATACTAGTTGATGTTGATGGTGCCACTTCAACTTCTTACTGAAGATGATGATGATGATGCCACTTCAACTTCTCGCTAAACATGTTGAAAATGATGTTACTTTAGCCTCACGCTAAATATGATTATGATGTTACTCTAGCCTCATGATAATGAGGATGAATATGCTACTCCAGCTCCATGCTATGAACGATGATGATGAGAAAAAACTTCCGATGATTTATAGATATGCCAGTCAATGTGCCAACTTCATGCTGAAGATTTCCAGCCTAGTGCTGATGTTGATGATGCTCCAGCCTTCATGCTGTGTTGTTGTTGTATCAACCTCATGTTGTTATTGATGACGATGATGTATTAGTGTTATACTAGTTGATGTTGAGGGTGCCACTTCAACTTCTTACTGAAGATGGTGATGATGATGATGCCACTTCAACTTCTCGCTGAACATATTGAAAATGATGTTACTTTAGCCTCACGCTAAATATGATTATGATGTTACTCTAGCCTCATGATAATGAGGATGAAGATGCTACTCCAACTCCATGCTATGAACGATGATGATGACAAAAACTTCTGATGATTTATAGATATGCCAGTGAATGTTCCAAATGTTGTTGATGTTGCTGTCCTCTCTCTCTCTCCTGATGATGTTGTAGAATACCCTTCTTGTTAAGGGGAAGTGTTGAAATATTGTAACTGCAAAGAGTATTCTATTTATTATTGAGTCATTATTCATTATATCAATCCCCTTTTGTGGATTGATCATGTCGGGCATTGTAATTGACCAAATTCCCTTTTGCGCATTAGTCAAACCCAAATTGTATTATGCAAATTAAGAAGTCAGCCCCCAAGCCTAATTAAAGTGGTTTTAGCC
The DNA here is from genome assembly GCA_009831015.1 of Picea engelmannii. Taxonomy (NCBI): domain Eukaryota; kingdom Viridiplantae; phylum Streptophyta; class Pinopsida; order Pinales; family Pinaceae; genus Picea; species Picea engelmannii. The sequence goes on from ML802809.1 coordinate 223,775, forward strand.
ACTAAGAAGACAAGTCGGCCCTGTCCAGTGAAGAGCCACCTTTCCAGCGCCTGCCAGCTAGTATAAATAAAGGAGGCCAATGCCTCATTTGTACACTCACTCGTTCACTCATCAAGTGCGCAAGTTTGGAGAGATGCAGTTGGGAGAAGAAGGAAGAGAGAGGCACATTGCTCAGTGTTTGGATATTCTCTAGTGTTTTGGTTTATTGTCTTGGCATTGTATTGGCTATCTATATTAAGGAAGTTTTGTTGGGTTTTCTCCCCCATGAGGGTTTCCTAGGATAAATGTTGTGTATCTTGTGATTATTTTTCTCTCAGTGATCCTAACTATGTTATTATTATCTAGTAAATTGAAAAGAAACCTAATAATAGCTCAAAAATTAACACTTGCCTCGGTCCCAAAAAAGTAGTGCTAAAGCTTGGAAACCTATAAAAGGGGACCCACAAATTTGCAAATTATAAATGAAAGCATGGACTAGAAAAAAAAAGGGGGTTTCGAAAAAGGTGGCACAAAAATATTGGGTAAATCAAGAGAAAGCACACCCTCCACAAAGGCGCTCATAGAGATGGATTAACACCATAAGCCATGAAGGAATCCCTGAACCATATCACTTTCACACTTACTCTTGGTGGTTTTTTACTTTCCCTTGTCACTCCTGAGACATATCCCTCTACCTAGGTTATTTTGTTTCCTGTCTAGGTGGCACACCTAATAGGGTTGGATGAATATACTCCCATACTTAAACTCGATAACTCACATGGAGTCCTGACTGGTGTGATGCTTGTTATCCCCTACCCTAGGGATAACTAAGGAGATCATGTCTCAAGGCCCACAATGTTGATGATTACAACTGCGTGAGACATACTCCAGGACACAGACTAAGTGACTCGGCTTGAGAGAGAGCCCATGAGTTGGGTGTGTTAAATTTGGTATCATCGACAATCATTCTCCAATGAGAGGCCATCTGGGCCACCCTGAGGCTAGCCAGGGAGATTTGGAGAATCAACCGGTCTTGTGAGGTATTGACAAAAGCCAGGGGGAACGTACAACCTCTGTGAGTCAAACCAAAAGTCAGGATGAACGAGATGTTATGTGAGTCTAATGAAAAAGTCAGGGGGAACGTACAACCTCTGTGAGCATAGGTAGTCTAGTGAAAAAGTCAGGAGGGAATGTACAACCTCCATGAGCATAGGCAGACTAGTGCAAAAGTCAGGGGGGACGTACAACCTCTGTGAGCCTAGTCAAGCCTTGTGAGCCATGAGCAAAAGTCAAGGCACCTAGCAAAAGTTAGGTTGAATATAAAATTCTTATGAGCTAGAAACAAACGATATTCTTAATATTGCAAATGATATAAATGTATTGATCTAGTGCGTTGGCACGTGTAACATTATCCACCATGAAGATAATTTCGAATTTCCTTGTAAAGAGTCGAGTTGTAACTGAAGTCTCAAGTCTAGTTCTATTTTTGAACTAAAGTGTAATGTTGAGTTGTAACTGAAGTCTTAAGTCTATTTCTATTTTCGAACTAAAGTGTAATGCTAAGTTGCAACTGAGGTATCAAGTCTAGTTCTGTTTTCGAACTAAAGTGTAATGCTGAGTTGTAAATGAAGTCTCAAGTCTAGTTCTATTTTTGAACTAAAGTGTAATGCTGAGTTGTAACTGAAGTCTCAAGTCTAGTTCTATTTTCGAACTAAAGTATATCAGTCTCAAGTCTAGTTCTATTTTCGAGCTAAAGTGTAATGTTGAGTTGTAACTGAAGTCTCAAGTCTAGTTCTATTTTCGAACTAAAGTATACCAGCCTCAAGTCTAGTTCTAAGTTCGAACTAAAGTATGAAGCTGAGTTATGATTAAAGCATGAAAACATGTTACTATTTCGAGTCTCTCCTCTTTTCCTCTTCAACCTATATAAGCAGAGGTTGACCCCTCTCTTCAACACAATTTTGATATGCAGGTTAAGGGAGAAGAAATAGAGGAGCATATCAGTGATAAAGAGGCAACATACCAAAGAAACATATTAGTGTTGTATATCAACAATAGAGGCTGTATATCAGAGGCATATATCAACAACATATCATTGTTGTATATCAACAATAGAGGCAACATATCATAGGTGTATTTCAGCAATGTCTCTTAGGTCTTTGTCAGGTCAGAGTCATCTTGGAAAGATCTTTAAGAGTAGTACATTCATGGTGGATATTTGTAAGTGATCTTACATTGTTAATGAAATAAAGGAATATCGTTTGTTGGGGTTTTCTCCCTATACAGGGTTTCCCTAGGGCATATGTGTTGTTGATGTGCACATTTACTTATCTACATAGTTATTTCTATTTGATTATGATTTGTTATTGTTGAAGTGTATTAAGATGGAATCAAAGTGTTGAAGAAAATAAAAGAATTAATCCGCATAAGAAATCAAACTCATAATTTAACATGGTATCAGAGGTTAGGGTTTGTTAAACATGTTGAAGTGCAGCAATAGGTACACACAGATCCAAGCTAGCGTGATTAAGTTTCCAGTGTGAATTCCATGGCATCCTCCATTTTAGTCAGGGGCGAGGATAGGCTCAAAGGAGCTACCAACTTCAATGTGTGGAAGCTCCAGATAACAAATATCTTGCAAGAGCATGATCTTGAGCAGTATCTGACCACCGTGGTGGAGGAACCAATGAATAATGCATGAAGAGCGACCTTAAGGAAGAGTCAAGAAAAGGCCAAACGAATCATCTTTGACTCAGTCAAAGACAATATAATGTCTGCAATGACTTCATTAATGACTGCCAAGGACTGTATCGATACCTTGGTGAATCTGTATGAGAAACAGGATCCAAGTCAGAAGAGGACACTTAAGCACAAGATTACGTATTTGAAGATGGAGAAAGGTGAATCAGTGGCATCTTTCTGTTCTAGGATAACCCAGATCAGAGATCATCTTTTGGTCACGGGGGTGAAAGTGGATCATGATGATTTAGTGTAGGCCATTTTTGACGGTCTTCCTTCTTCATGGGAGACCTTCTTATCCAATGTAAGTGGGAGAGAGATTAAGCCCACGTTTGAGAGGTTATGGCATGATTGCCTCTAATCGGAGAGTCGCACATCTACCAAGAGTGAGCCAATGAAAGAAGAGCACTCAACTTTAGCATCAAGATTCAAGGGAAAGAAGAAAGGCACTTTCCAGAAAGGCTCTCAGAGGAAGCCAAACACCAAAGGTACATTCAAAGGAAACAATATTGATACATCTAAGATTAAATGCTTTAGTTGTAATAAGTTGGGTCATTTTACTAAAGATTGTTGGTTTATAAAGAAATATCCAAGGAAAGGGAAACATCATGCCTCAACTATTAAGGATGATGAATCCAAAAGAAATCAGAAAAGTCCTTCTAATGAGAAAGAAAATAGAAAAGAATATTACTTGGTTTCTACCTTATCCAGTTCAGTTTTCACGGGGTCGAAAAATTGGTTAGTAGACAGTGGTGCATCAAAGCACATGATAGGGTACAAGGAGATCCTCTTAGATTTTGAGACAAAATCTTTTGCAGAGCATGTTTAGCTTGGGGATGAAAACTGTTACAAGATAGAGGGAGTAGGCTCTATCTCCTTTAGATTGGAATCTGGTGCTAGACTTCATGTTGATGAAGTATTATATGTTCTAGGGCTCAAGAAGAATCTACTATCAGTTGTAACCCTTGAGGACAAGGGATATTTGATGATCTTCAAGGACAAGAAGGCACTACTATGGGCTAAAGGTAACCACTTAAGTACAACATAATCCATTGGAACTCGCAATGGAGGATTGTACGTCATGTCAGGACAGTCAGTTTAGGCATTGGCTCATGATGCGACTAGCTCCAACGATTTGTGGAACAGAAGACTTGGACATCTTCATTAAAAATCTCTTCCAGATCTACAGAACATGGTATGTGGCAAGCCATCTATTTCTCTTAGTAAAAAATAAATTTGTAAGGGATGCATTCTAGGTAAAAATATAAAGAAAGCATTTCCTAGTAGTGACAACAAAGCTCAGGGCATCTTAGATATGGTTCATTTTGATGTATGTGGTCCCATGTCATCTCCCTCACTCAATGGTTGTTTATATTATGTCATTTTTATTGATGATTACTCAAGAAAATGTTGGATATATTTTCTTAAAGCTTAAAGTGACACATTTGATAAATTCAAATAGTATAAAGCCTTTATTGAAAAGCAGACATGGAAACACATTAGAATCCTTAGAACAGACAACGGAGGAGAGTTTGAATCTCTTTAGTTTTAGGATTTTTGCAAGTCAGCAGGAATCAAGAGACAGTTGACCGTGCCATATAACGCTCAACAAAATGGAGTTGCTGAGAGCAAAAACATGACAATTTGTGAGGCAACGAAAGCAATGATGTTTGACAAGGATTTGCCAAATTCTTTATGGGAAGAAGCTACCTCCACTGCCGTGTATATTCAAAACATGTGTCCACATGCTATCTTGAAGGACAAGACTCCTGAAGAGGTCTTCTTAGGGATCAAACTTGAAGTAGGGCATTTACGGATATTTGGATGTCATGTGTATATTCATGTCCCTAAGGAAAAGAGGACAAAGATGGAACCCTCATGCAAGAAAGGGGTTTTTGTGGGGTACAGTGAGAAATCCAAGGCTTACATGATTTATGTACCAGGTCAGAGGAAAATAGAGGTAAGCAAAGATGTGACTTTCCATGAGGAAGTCACATTTAAGAAATCCAAAGAGCTTCAATAGGAATCAGAAGCAGTTCAACCAACTTCACCCTCTTCTGAAAATGAAGAGTTATATGATCAGAGGAAGGAACCTCATGAGGGGCCAAGTAATGAGCCCCTAGAACCTATTGAAGTGTTAGAAATAAATCTTGAAGAACCTCCATCCAAAAGGAAGCCAGGGTGGCTTAAAGAAATAGTGTAGGAAGCAAAAAGGATAGCTGGTCCCAAAGGATCTTTCAGGGAAAGGAAGAGGCCTCATAGGTTTGGAGGCTATGTTGCATTGATGAACAACATTAGTGATATCAAACCTTCTTCATTTGAAGAAGAAGATAAATTACAAGCATGGAAGGATGCCATGCTTGAGGAATACATGCCTATTATAAAGAACAATGTTTGCGACATTGTGTCGAGGCCAAAAGACAAATCAATGGTTTCTTCCAAATGGATCTATAAGATCAAACATGTAGTTGATGGAAGTGTGGAAAAGTTCAAAGAAATATTTGTAGCCAGAGACTTCACTCAGAAAGAAGGAATCTAGTACGAAGAGACTTTTGCTCTGGTATCCAGGTATACCTCCATTCGAACTATTATTTCTTTAGCTCCCATTCTTGGTCGGAAGCTACATCAGATGGATGTAAAAACAACATTCTTGAATGTAAAGATTGAACATAAGGTATTTGTGGAACAACCAGATGGTTTTGTACTGCATAACAAAGGCACTCATGTATGCAAGCTAATGAAGGCCTTGTATGGTCTTAAGGAGGCTCCTAGAGTTTGGTATGACAGGATTGATGGCTTTCTTTAAAGCCTGAGATTTCATAAAAGTGATGTTGATGCAAATCTGTACTTCAAGGTAAGAGGTAACCAACCTGTTATAGTAATCTTGTATGTTGATGATCTCTTTATAACAGGAGATGAAGGGATAATAGCCCGATTTAAGAGGGAGCTAACCTCAGAATTCAAGATGAAAGACTTAGTCTTGATGCATTACTTCCTAGGATTGGAAGTATGGAAAAGGCAGGGAAATATATTTCTGGCACAAGAAAAATACACAGTGGATGTACTAAAGAGGTTTGGTATGATGGATTGCAAATCCATGTCTACTCCAATGGTTACCAACCTGAGGAAGCTGCATGATTCTAATATAGGTTCAGATTTGGTGGATCCCACCATGTATAGGTAGCTGATTGGATCATTGATGTACATGATCCACACTAGGCCAGATATATTCTATGAAGTGATTGCAATGAGTTAGTTCATGATTGAACCGAGACAGAGACACTGGGTGGCAGCAAAGGACATCTTGAGATATCTCAGAGGGACCATTACTTATGGTTTGAGATATACATCTAGTGGTGGTTTATTTCTGCATGGGTATGAAGATGCTGACTGGGAAGGAAGCCCAGTGGATCGAAAGAGTACTTCTGGATACTGCTTCATTTTAGGATCCACTATGATCTCTTGGTCAAGCTGGAAGCAAGGATCCTTTTCACAATGTACAATAGAGCCTGAGTACATTACATCAAGTGATGCTAGCAAGGAAGCAATATGGATCAGAAAATTGGTTTATGGGTTGTTTGGTGACAAGCTCGAGATGACGGTGGTTCATTGTGATAATCAAAGTTGCATAAAATTGACAGAGAACCCGATATTTCACGATAGGTCAAAACATATTGACATGAGATACCACTACATCCGAGACTTGGTCTAGAGAAAAATTGTAAAGTTACAATACATAGCCATGAGCGAGAAAGTAGCTGATATCCTGACCAAGCCTCTAACCTCGAGACAGTTTGTGCAACTGAGAGGCAAGCTTGGTGTGGCTGAGAATGACTCCCTCACTGAGAGGGAGTGTGAAATTTGGCAGCATCGAAAATCATTCTCCAATGAGAGGCCATATGGGCCACCCTGAGGCTAGTCAGGGAGATTTGGAGAATCAACCAGTCTTGTGAGGTATTGAAAAAATCCAGGGGGAACGTACAACCCCTGTGAGTCAAACCAAAATTCAAGACAAATGATATGCTATGTGAGTCTAATGCAAAAGTCAGGGGTAACATACAACCTTTGTGAGCATAGACAGTCTAGTGCAAAAGTCAGGGGGAACGTACAACCTCTGTGAGCATAGATAGACTAGTGAAAAAGTTAGGGGGAATGTACAACCTCTATGAGCCTAGTCAAGCCTTGTGATCCATGAGAAAAAGTCAAGGAACCTAACAAAAGTTAGGTTGAATATAAAATTCCTATGAGCTAGAAACAAACGATATTCCTAATATTGCAAATGATATAAATATATTGATCTAGTGCGTTGGCACGTGTAACATTATCCACCATGAAGAGAATTTCAAATTGCCTTGTAAAGAGTCGAGTTGTAACTGAAGTCTCAAGTCTAGTTCTATTTTTGAACTAAAGTGTAATGCTAAGTTGTAACTGAAGTCTTAAGTCTAGTTCTATTTTCAAACTAAAGTGTAATGCTGAGTTGCAACTGAAGTATCAAGTCTAGTTCTATTTTCGAACTAAAGTGTAATGTTGAGTTGTAACTGAAGTCTCAAGTCTAGTTCTATTTTCGAACTAAAGTGTAATGCGGAGTTGTAATTGAAGTCTCAAGTCTAGTTTTGTTTTCGAACTAAAGTATATCAATCTCAAGTCTAGTTCTATTTTTGAACTAAAGTGTAATGCTAAGTTGTAACTGAAGTCTCAAGTCTACTTCTATTTTCGAACAAAAGAATACTAGTCTCAAGTCTAGTTCTAAGTTCGAACTAAAGTATGAAGCTGAGTTATGATTAAAGCATGCAAACATGTTAGTATTTCGAGTCTCTCCTCTTCTCCTCTTCAGCCTGTATAAGTAGAGGTCGACCCCTCTCTTCAACACAGTTTTGATATGGAGGTTAAGGGAGAAGCAATAGAGGAGCATATCAATGATAAAGATGCAGCATACCACAACAACATATCAGTGTTGTATATTATCAATAGAGGCTGCATATCAGAGGCATATATCAACAACATATCAGTGTTGTATATCAACAATACAGGCAACATATCAGAGGTGTATTTCAGCAAGGTATCTTGGGTCTTTGTCAGGTCAGAGTCATCTTTGCAAGCTCTTTAAGAGTAGAACATTCATGGTGGATATTTGTAAGTGATCTTACATTATTAATGCAATAAAGGAATATCGTTTGCTGGGGTTTTTCTCCCTATACATGGTTTCCCTAGGGTATATGTGTTTTTGATGTGCATGCTTTCTTATCTACATAGTTATTGCTATTCGATTATGATTTGGTAGTTTTGAAGTGTATTAAGATGGAATCAAAGTGTTGAAGAAAATAAAAGAATTAATCTGCATAAGAAATCAAGCTCATAATTTAACAGGGTGTGCCCATGAGATGGGTGTGATGTTCCTCTCTGAGACAGAGAAGGATCGTTGTGTGTACCCTTGTGTGGGGTGAGGAAGCCCATGAGTTGGGTATGCCCATGATATGAGTGTGTGGTTCCTCTCTGAGATAGAGATGGAACGTTGTGCCCCTATGTGAGGTGGTGAAGCCCATGAGATGGGTGTGTGGTTCCTCTCTGAGACAGAGATGGAACGTTGTGCCCCTATGTGAGGTGGTGAAGCCCATGAGCTGGGTGTGTGGTTCCTCTCTGAGACGGAGATGGAATGTTGTGTGCCCCTGTGTAGGGAAGCCCATGAGATGGGTGTATGGTTCCTCTTTGAGACAAAGATGGAATGTTGTGTGCCCCTGTGTGGGGAAGCCCATGAGTTGGGTGTATCATTCTAAGAGAGAGATGAAATGATGTATTGGCCTCCTATGTGCAGAGAGTTGAGATGATGTGATACTCCAGATGGTTCTCCTATGAGACACAATGAGAAAGAGATCTGTTGAGTTGGACGTGCATGTGGCTGAGCATAGGTGAACGTGATCCTAGTGGCTGAGAACTAATGAGCATGGTTCTCCTGTGAGACACAGTGAGATAGAGATGTGGACATCCCTGTGGCTGAGCACAGATGGATGTGCCCCTAGTGGCTGAGAACTAGTGGGTGTATGAGATCCCTTGCTATATTGTACAAGATCCAGACTTACTTGTAACCCTATTTTTAATGTAAAGGGTATAGGTTGACCCCACCATAAAGTGAAATATAATTAATGTAAAAGATAATTAATATGGTTATTATTAATTGTATTCTAATTTATGGAGGTCAACCCTGTTGTGAAAATAGACACTACAGTCGAGAGGTTCAGTCTAATATAAATAAAGGTAAATTACCCATTGAAGAATCATAACAAAAGTGTGAGTTTGTAAATTTCAACAAGTACTTAATTCTTGGGAAAAGTGAGCACCTTTCTTCAGTGTTAGTATTCTAGGGTTTGTGAGCACCCTTTTGTGTGGTAGGTTTTTATGCTGGTGGAGGTCTTTCTCTTGAAGAATATAGCAAAGGATTGGTTGGGTTTTCTTCCCTTATTGAGAAGGGTTTCCTAGGATACTTCTTGTGCACTTGTGCATGGTGTTTCTTCTCGTGATCTTGGTGGCTACAACAAATTGTTTATGGTTTAAGTAAAATGCTAAAAATGGAATGATATTCGTGCTTAAACCTAGATTATTGAAAAATCAACATGGGATTAGAGCACAGGTCTTGAAGAACCCATTGGAAAAGCATTAAATCAACCATCCACTCTTTTCTGTAATTCCGTACGATCCTCTAGGGTTTCTGCAAAATCCGTACGATCATCTCTTGTTTGGCCTTTTCAACACTTTACACTCGGACGTTGGGGATGAAATTTGGATAAAGGTGTATGACCTCCCTCAACGCACCTCTAGAGACTCTCAAAGTGAAATTCTGAGCATTTTGGATTTTTGGCCCTAGGGTTTCTAGGGTTCCACAATTTTATGCTAAATTTTGATTTTAGGGTTCCTGCAGCTCATTGAAGGAATATTTCAGCTCAACAATATTCCTGTGACACTCTTAAAGCTTATTGTTGGAAATCATAAGCCCAACAAAACCTAAGGTTGCCAATCTAACCTAGCCATTAGGTTTTCTAAGTCCAATTGGCGAGAGTTTGTGAAGAAATATGAAAATATGAAGAACAAAACCTTAGTGGAAGATAAGCTTGATGGATCAAGTAACTTCATCTCATGGATGTGAAGGCTTTAGATCACCCTTGAATAAGATGAAATTTTGAGTGTGATACAAAATACTTTACCAAAGACAACTACCGATGAAGAGAAGGAAATAAGAAGGGAAGAAGATGTCAAGGCAAGGAAAATAATCGTCTACTTAGTAAGAGATAATCTCCTACCTTGTATTGCCAACTTGAAGACAGATTATGAAATGTATGAAGCATTGGAGGATATGTTTGAGAGTGACAACACCCTTAGAGACCTTACCTTAAAGGGCTAGCTTCAAAGTACCAAGATGAAAAAAGGTGATATCGTTGCTACCTTCTTTATGAATATATCAGATATCAAAGATTAACTAGGTGCCATTGGAGAAAACATATCTGATAGAGAACTTGTCTTGTGGAACCGTTTTTTCAAAGCATCAATGGAAGGGAAAATTTACCCACTTTTGATCGTCTGTGGACATAGTGTACTCAAGAAGAACTTAGACTTAGAAATAAAGGAGTGGAAGACTCCCCTGATGACAACCATGCTCTTGCACTTCATACAAAGAAAGGAGGAAGATTCAAAAGAAACTTCAGACAAACATTCAGAGATGAGAAGACTCCATCAACTTCAGGTCATAATCAAAGAAGATATGTTTCAGAGATCTAGTGCTTCATATGTGACAAATATGGACAGTATGCAAGAAATTGTCTGACCAGGAAGAAAGGAAGACAATATGCTTTGGACGCTGTCATTGAACCAAACCCTCCTCAAAAGGATGAAGATAAGAGAGATGAATATTACTTCCTCTAAACCAAATACAAAATTGAGCATGACTCCAGAGTCACGTAAATTGTTTGATTTAATCATTAAACCTATATTTGATTGCATTCTTAATAAGTGAAGGGTGTTATCTCTAATGTGGGAGCCCTCATGACTTGGAACATTATCCCTGGTACAAGAGTCCAAATCTTGTTGATTGATTATTATTGTAAAAGTCATAAAATACTGAAGAGTCAATAGAGCACCTGAGAAGACATAAAATATCTAGCAAACAAGTAAAAGAAGATATCTATCCTTCAAAACTTCAGAGGGAGTTACTTGAATCAGAGGGAGTCAAACAAATTGAGAAGAAGGAAGAGACATTACCTTCTCCCTCTCAGTAGTTCAAAGGGAGACAATTATTGATCCAGTTGCTCTAGTTGATATTCCCATAAACATTGTAGTAGACCATGAAAGGCCTCTCTAAGCTCGACAAACTCTACAAGGGGCAAAGGAACATGCAACCGATGGAAGAGAAATATAAAGTGAGATTTGTAGCCAGAATATTCCCACAAACATAGGGATTTTTCTATGATAAGACATTTGATCAAGTAGTCCGATACACTTCCATCCATCATCCATGAGTTGGAAACTACATCAGATGAATTTAAAGACAACTTTGCTCAATGGTGAGATTGAGGAAGAAGTTTACATCAAGCAGCCAGAAGGACTCGTGATATACAACAAGAAATATCACTTGTACAGGTTGAAGAAAGCTCGGTATGAACTAAAGCAAACACCTCATGATTGGTATGAGAAGATGGATGGATTCTTGATGAGTTTGGGTTTCAGCAAGAGTGTTGTTAAATCCAAACCTATATTATTACATTATTGGTGACGAGAGCCTGATGTTGGTGACTTATTCAGAAAGCCTCATTGTTGGATACAAGTAAGATTTGAATTCTGATGAAGGATTTGGGAATGATGCACTACTTCTTGGGACAAGAAGTATGACAGAGGACTAATGAGACTTTTCCTGAGTCAAGGAAAATACACAGTGGATGTTAAATAAGTTCAGTATAACAAAATGCAAATCCATACAATGATGGTGATGGAATTGAAGAAAATGAATGATGATGATTCACATGATATTGATCCACAATTGATTGGATCACTGATGTATTTGGTTGAACACCAGACCCGATATATGATGATACAGATTGGGTAGAGAGTACAGTGGACCAAAATAACACATCCAGTTGTTGTTTTACCTTGGGGTTTTCCATGGTTTCATGGTGTAGCAGGAAACAAAGCTCTGTGGCCTTGAGTACCACAGAAGCAGAGTATATAACATTGAGTGTGGTAGTCTGCAAAGTAGTGTGGCTTCACAAGATTCTAGAAGATTTATTTGATCATGAGATGAATCCTATTGTTATAACGAGATCTCTATGAATCTCTCTGAGAACCCCATGTTTCATCGAAACACATTGAGATAAAATATCATTATATCAGAGACATGATGCAGAGGAAAGAAGTACATGTGCAATACCTTCCTACACATGAGAAGATTGCAGATATCTTGCCAAAATAAAGTTCGAGTACTTCCGTAAAAGACCTGGCCTAGTGAATATTACCTCCCTAGCTGAGAGGGAGTGTTGATGATTACAACCAAGACGAAGTTCGAGTACTTCTGTGAGAGACTTGGCTTGGTGGAGAATGCCTCCCTAGTTGAGAGGGAGTGTTGATGATTACAACCGTGGGAGACATCATCCATGACACCGACTGAGTGAGTCAGCCTGAGAGAGAGCCCATGATTTGGGTGTGCCCATGAGATGGGTGTGTTGTTCCTCTCTGAGACAAAGAAGGAACAATGAGTGTACCCCTGTGTGGGGTGAGGAATCCCATGAGTTGGGTGTGCCCATGAGATGGGTGTGTGGTTCCTCTATGAGACAGAGATGGAACGTTGTGCCCCTGTGTGAGGTGGTGAATCCCATGAGCTGGGTGTGTGGTTCCTCTCTGAGACAGATATGGAATGTTGTGTGCCCCTGTGTAGGGAATCTCATGAGCTGGGTGTATGGTTCCTCTTTGAGACGGAGATGGAATGTTGTGTGCTCCTGTGTGGGGAATCCCATGAGTTGGGTGTATCGCTCTAAGACCAAGATGAAACACTGTATTGGCCTCCTTTGTGCAGAGAGTTGAGATGATGTGATACTCCAGATGGTTCTCATGTGAGACGTAGTGAGAAAGAGATTTTCTTAGTTGTACGTGTCTGCGGCTGAGCACAGGTGAACGTGATCCTAGTGGATGATCACTAGTTAGTGTGGTTCTCCTGTGAGACACAATGAGATAGAGATGTGAAAATCCCTATGGATGAGCATAAATGGATGTGCCCCTAGTGGCTGAGCACTAGTGGGTGTATGAGATCCCTTGCTATATTGTACAAGAGTCAGACTTACTTGTAACCCTATTTGTGATGTAAAGGGTACAGGTCGGCCCCACCATAAAGTGAAAGATAATTAATGTAAAAGAGAATTAATATGGTAATTATATATTCTAAGTTATTGAGGTCGGCCCTGTTGTGCCAATAGACACTATTGTTTACAGGTTCAGTCTAATATAAATAAAGGTAAATTCCCCATTGAGGAATCATAACACAAGTGTGCGTTTGGAAGTTTAAGCAAGTACTTACTTCTTCGGAAATGTGTGCACCTCTCTTGGGTGCTAGTATTCTAGGGTTTGTGATCACCCTTCTGTGTGCTAGGTTTTTATGGTGGTGGAGGTCTTTCTCCTAAAGAATATAACAAAGGATTGGCTGGGTTTTCTTCCCTTGTTTAGAAGGGTTTCCTAAGATACTTCTTGTGTACTTGTGCATGGTGTTTCTTTTTGTGATCTTGGTTGCTGCAAGAAATTGTTTATGGTTTAAGTAAAATGCTAAAAATGGAATGAACTTCATCCTTAAACCTAGCTTATTGAAAAATCAACAGACAAGTCCTAGACATGGAGTGCCGAGAGCTGAATGACTTGAGCATGACCCCTCTTTTCTTCAGTGTAGCCCATTTATCAGCAACAATAGTATCCATCCCACCAACTTGGTCCCGAAGTAGCAGTAAGTCTTGCTCCATAAGGTAATGAGTTTGGGTATCATGGTATGTGTCACTCTGATTTTTGAAGAACTTGAATATGTTGCATTGAATTCTCCTTCATTTCATAACGTTTTCTTGGAAATTATGTTATTTGACTTGTTCGTACCTGGAAGGGTGACATGATGCCCTAGTAAGTTGATCTCCCTTTAGGATGGGTTGCAACTTGGTGGGTCTATGAAAGGTCATCATTTGTTCCCTCCATACTTACCACTTTCAATATTTATTCCTCTCATCTTCCGCTATCTTTGTTCAGGCATTGGGATTGGGCACACTAGGAAGGGTTGTACCTTGCCTTGTGGGAAGAAGGGGCTAAAGGCCCAGAGGGTAAAAGTAGTTAGCAAGAGTGAAAAGCCTTTAAAACCTTTGAGATAATTCATCAAGGGATTCCCGAGAAAGCAATAAAAATATTCTCAATAAGAAAAGGGAACCCATAAGATAAATAAACACTCAAGGTACTAGTTGGTGGATAGGAGGTCTTATCACGAGACAACCTATTATGACCATGGACAAGTAGCGGTATGACACTACCGCCTATCTGGTCACCAAACCAGGGTAGTGGCTCTTGGTGGCATAGCCATGAGAAAGGGGGTCTCATCACGAGCCAACCTTCTCATGTCTGTGAAATGTTTGTGGATAATGCTGTCACCTCTGGTCACCAAGCCATGATAGTGTCCCTCAACATTTTCCTTTGAAGAACAAAAGAAATAGATCAAAATATAATAAATCTAAGAGTAAAAGGCAGTAAATGGGCTAGGAAACAATGTCATCTATGACAAGGTGCAACTCACCCTCTACAAAGGCACCCACAACTAAGACTTACATTTCCCTATTATCACTGCACCCTATGCCTACACACTTACCCCACACCACCTCATATAGTTACATGACCTTAATTGGCTCTCACCTGGGAAACACCCCAAACTTAAAGATGATTATCCCAATAGGACACCCTGAGACCTTCTCCAAACCTGACTTGTTAAATTGCATAATGTCTTTGAGCATTTATCTGGATAAAGGGGGGTTTGATGCACATGTTTGGGTAATTTAATTATTGGATTTGATTTACATGTTATGATCCCTATGACTTATGAACCCCTCGAGGGCGTACTTTTTGTAGTTGAAATACCTTGCCCGATGGATAGGTACATGTGAGGGAATGATCCAGGTGGATATTGGTGGCCACCCACCTTTTCCGATTGGCTCAAAACATTTTTTTGGCAATTTTGGCAATTTACTATTTTTAGTAGGTTTTAACTTCCGGGGCCATTTTGAGGGCTTAAATGAATGTTTTTTGAGATAGAGGTCCTCAATGATAGCCAAAGTAATGAATCTCCTCAATGATACCTTTCCAACGAGCTATCATATGCCTAAAACGGAGATCGTATGCAAAAGTTATGACCCCGGGAAGTTGATGTACTAACTTACCCAAACGGGGCCCACATGACTTTTGGTGCTTCATCTCCTAGGGTTAGGTTTTTGGATGTCTAGGGTTTTTGGCATTCCTGTTTATTGTAAAAATTCCTTCAGAGCCTCATTGTAATCATCTTCTTGTGAATGCGAGTAGCCGTCACATCTCTTCTCAGAGATAAGCTGCCACCATTCTAGCGAATCTTTCACTATGTATTTTTACAGTCTCTGTACATTTCTTTCATTAATAGAAATCATGTATTACTGTATATCTATGTTTATGGTTGCATCTCTGATAAATTTATGTTATCTTATTTAATATTTGCGATATCTCTGTGCGTTTCTTTATTATATCTCTGATCTCATTCCATGCCGAAAATACTCCGGATTAGGGAATGATTAGCTCAGGCCTTCACAAGGAATTAAAGCCCATAGATGGATGTTACGACCCCAACCAGAGGCAAGAAGAAATCAAATATTTGCACCAGGAATAAAGAAGGACGTCACCTTGGAGGCACCCTGGCATACCTAGACCCAAGGGGATCTTTCTCTTCCACATGGACATTAGCCTTTGAAAGCCTAGGACGTCACAATCATGACCCTGGACGTCATCCAAAGCTAGGGTCTACATTTTGGGGGGCAGTCGTGAGATGGGTGGCGCGTGTTGGTATCATCTAGGGCCTTTAGAGGCCAAATGTTCTGCATCCTGAGCCCAATGTTCCACCTTAGGGGCTCAACATCACCCTAGAAGGGCATGACGTCACCCTTGGAGATGTTTTTAAGTGTTAATTAATTTTATTTATGTCAAAATTGAATTTTAATGTAAATTGGCTAGCTCGACCTTTTATTTGACCTAAAATTAATTAAAGGTCAAAGTTTTGTATAAACAAAGATAAAGTACTCTTAGTTTTTCATCATAACTCATCACACAAGAAGTGTGGACTGAAATTTGCTCCCTCTTTAAGAGCTATTATCTGAAATAACTAGTGCAAAACTTCTTGGAGAGGCATTTTATGGTGTATCTTGGCTATTTTTCATGGTGGAAGATCTTCAACTAGGGTCTGGCTTGATTATTCTTGGTGAAGTAAGTAGAAAATATGCAATTTGTTTATGTAATAAATAATTGTGGTAAATTTTACTTGTTTCATGTCCAAGATTATGAAATTTCTTGCTTAAACCCTAGGAGAGAAACATGCATTACTTCTTTCTCTCTCTAGTTTTTCTACTTGTTTAAATTTCTCAAGTACACCTTGTTTAGAAGTGACTACTAGAGCCCTAAAGTGTTAGCACTTTAGTAGCTTCATTCTAATTGCTTATTGCATAATAGTTTTCAATAGTCTAAGGAAGGAAGATTCGCTAGGGCCTAAAAGTGCTTACTCTCTAGTGAATTTGTCTTTAAGGTTTGGATGTTTGAGGTCTTGAAGTCCCAACACCTCTTCCATCCACCTCTTTTCCTTTGGCATGTATTATCATTGCTACTTTTCTCCAAGTTGTGTTGTTTTTATTGTTGAGTCCATAAGTCCTAAAAGGAACTTGTCCACTTGCTTAGGTGAATGATTGATCAAACAAACACTCAAAATCTCTTCCTTGAATCTTTTGCTAACTTGTACTAGCTCTAAACTAGACTAATTCACTAGTTAACTTGTTGATGTTGAAAATCATTGCTACAACCATACTAATTCATACTAATTTGTGGAATTCACCTACATAACTCACATCTAACTCACTCAGAAATTGCTTGTGATAATTGCGCAAAAATCTACTTGATAAATGCTAAGTTTCCATCATATTTTCTTGCAATTCTGAGCACTAATACTTGTTGCTGTTACAAAATCTTTTTACAACCATCTAACTGCAACAAATTTTTCTGCAAAACTAACATTTAATGCTAGCTAGACATTGCAGAAAATACTTGTGACAATTGATTATCATCTTGCCTAGTTAAATCTACTTTGTCATTTTCTTTTCAAGCGATTCTAAGGCATATTTCTTGCAGCTGTTATAAAATACTTATTTCTATTGTAAACTTTCATATCGTTGCAATTTTATATCAGCCACCTTATCTTTCAAGGGTTCATGGTATTATGAAGCACTAACATCATTTTGTACTTGAAAGTTGCCATATTTTTTCTTTGTTGTCTTGTTCTGGGCAGGTACACTTCATCTTTACCTTTGCTTCATCTCTAACAAAGACATAAATAACCTTTTGACTTGAGTGGACAGTGAGAGGGGGGTATTATTGCTTCTTTGTCGTAGTTCATCAGCCCTTTAGGTAACTAGGAACGTCTCCCTTGGGTTAATCTTAACATACTCTTAAACATAAAGGGGTTTCTTGTTAAGGTGACAGTGATAGGTCACCCCCTTGTTACACCAATCTTGCCTCACTTGCCCTGGGCTTTGGGCAAGTCCAGATTGTGTGATAACATTTTTGGCACCGTTGTCGGGGAAGGAGTCAATTTTCCTTGAGCGACGCTTTTTCGCTAAGCCTTTATTCAAATCTTTTACTTCACAAAGCTTACCCGACGACTCCACTTAGGGTGATTCCCTCTTTTCCCTTTGATGATCCCTAGAAGGATTATCTGGTGACTTCACTAATGGCAAAGCCAACCATGGCTTCTCAATGGGACCCAGGTAATTTTAAACCCTTATATATGATTGAAATGGGTTACCCTCGACAAATGCCTCCAAGGTATAAAAATTGGCTCTGTGGATGCACTGGTAATGATGGGGTTAGGGCCAAAGATCACATGGATAATTTTTGGGCTTTCTTTCAACTCCACCCTATCAGTGTTGATGTTGAATATTTGGCAATGAATTTTTTCTCTGCCACTCTTCATGGAAATACTAGGAAATGGTATGATGATCTCCCTAATGCTAGAATCACATCTATGGACCAATTAGAATTTTTTTTTTCTCGAGAAATGGGGTATTAAATTAGAAGATATCCACATGCTAATAAAAAGACTCGAGTACATGAAACAAACTAAGAACAAGACTTTCATGGATTCCATACTAGGTTCAAGAATTTGCTACAAAAAATTCCTAGAAGCCATTGTCCTTAAGATAGGTACCTTGCTTACCTCTACACCAATGCAGTCTTAGTTCATTTAGGGTTTCTCCTCAGTAAAAAAGGGCCAAGAAAAATCCAAGAAGCTTATCACATGGCTATACAAATCAAGGCAAATATCTCCTTATTCAAGGGAGAACACCTCTTTACCTCAGATAGTCTTAGTATGGAGAGATTAGTTTCCCTTGAGACCTTTGTTAGTAATTCCAGGAAAGAAGGGAACAAGACATCGATCAACAAGAGGTTGAGGACAAGGATCTTGATGAAGGTTACCAATCCCAAGGAGAAGAACAATAATTTACTCATGCTTCTAGAAAAGATAATGAGGACTTGGTTGAAGAGCGAGAGCCTGAAGATATTAAACATGATGATGAAGTATTAATGTGCACTCCTCCCCTTGATGAATCCATCCCAAATACTTTTCCTCCTGCACAAGAAGAAGAGGATGACGTTAGTCACTTTCCTTTTCAGGTTTTTGATGATAACTTATTCTATGATTCGGAAGGTGAAGAATAAAGGGAACCCTTGGATGAGCTATACCCTTCATATTATGAAGTTGAAGATGTAAGGGAAAGTCATGAGGATGAGGCACTAATGCTTGTTCCTCCTTTTGATGAGGTTATCCAAATCTTCGAAGCTCCTGCACAGGAAGAAGTGAATGCAATGAGTTGTTTACCTTTCCAAGATTTTGATGATGCCTTATTTTGTGATTTAGAAAGAAAATAAGTGTTAGAGGAGCCTTTGTATGCTTTAATCCCTTGATGTTATGATGAAGGAAATGACCTAGTTAATAATATTGAGGAGTTCATACATGTTGGGAAACGTAAATGGGATGTAATTGGTTATGATGGGGATCCTATTTATGACATCGAGGATCATTTCCAAATGTTTCCTTTACAACTATCATATCAAGTCACCACTAATTCTGACATTTGGCAACAAGGAAATGATATAGTTACAAACATATCGAAGGGTGACCTAGTTCTATGCTCTCTTGATGATTTTTGGTCATACCTTGAGGATTTTGATGAGTTTTCCTTTGAGCACTTGGATTTATTCTATGAAGAAGATTATCAACCACCATTGTGCTCATATCTTGATAAAGGTGAGGACATTGCTTGCCTAAAGAAGGATACTTGTGACTAGGTTTTCCAGCCTCCTTCAATTACTTTACCTCTCTATGTCACTATGTAAGGTAGCTAGAGAGGTAGTGGGGGGGCCTAGAGGGCCCATAGTGAATTTATTGAACCCCTTTATATAGTGCTACCATCACCTAAGAACATTCTAGAGGAGGAATCTTCTAGAAGTAGAACCTTCTAAGAAGTCCTCTTACATTTATTATATCTAACTACCATAGTGGGCCTTATTTAATAATATAGTGGACCTAGTCCACCTTACATTGAATGAACTCCACTATTATCACTATGGGCCCTCTAGGCCCCCCCACTACCTCTCTAGCTACCTTACACACTAAGGGTTTAGTTGAGAAACATGTCCCTTGTCTTGAGTTTTCTCTGGGGAAAATCCTTCTTTTAGAATTCAAGGGTAGGTTGAATACCTTAAGAAAAAGTTTATTATTTCAGTCTTTCATCTTTCCCTTAGAAAATTTCTGATATTCCTCTAGGTTCTTACTAGTCCCTTCCCAGACCTCAGGATGTGATGACACCCAAGGTAGCCAACCTTCAGACTCTTTGAGTCAGTCTTTTGAGGCTTTGATTTTTCACCATCCCTTTCTGAGATGGATTGAGCAATTTCCTAGAAGTGTGACTTGGCATAATTTTGTCCCTCCCTCCTGCCTCCATGAGCTAGACTTTATGATTACTGATGATATGATACATGTTGTGACTTATATTATTTTTGTCCTTAACTTGTCATTGTTTTGGTTTATGATGAAGCAAAAAGGCATGTGTTATGAGATATTGCTAGGATGGTTTCACTGGTTATTTGAGTACACCTAACATTCAACCAACATGTAAGTAGAGGTAGGTAGGCATTTTCATCCATTGTATATACCATCTGCATATCATGTTATTATACTTACAGTTTCATTTTCATATTCTATTCTTCCTTTATGTATACATGCATGATCATGATTATATGCTAGGTTAGAGATGCTATTTTTATTTTATATCATATATGAACAAGGGGTGATATCACCACCCTAAGGATTACTAATACATTTTGTTGAGATTTAGCAGACACAGGTCGTACCAGAGATGATGAGGTTCTCATGCTCTCTACTGTGAGCACATGTCCCCGAGTTGGAGCCAGATGTTATCCCCTACCCTAGGGATAACTAAGGAAATCATGTCTTGAGGCCCATAGGTCCTAGACATGGAGTGCCAAGAGATGAATGACTTGAGCATGGCCCCGTAGGGCCCCTCTTTTCTTCAGTGCAACCCATTTATCAACAATAATAGTATCCATCCCACCAACCTAGTCCTGAAGTAGTAGTAAGTCTTTCTCCATAAGGTACTGAGTTTGGGTATCATGGTATGTGTCACTTTGATTCTTGAAGAACTTGAATATGTTCCATTGAATTCTCCTTCATTTCATAACATTTCCTTGTAATTATTCTCTTTGACTTGTTCATACTTGGAAGGGTGACATGATTCCCTAGTAAGTTGATCTCCCTTTAGGATGGGTTGCCACTGGGTGGGTTTATGAAAGGTCATCGTTCGTTCCCTCCATACTTACCACTTTCCATATTTATTCCTCTCATCTTCCACTACCTTTGTTCGGCATTGGGATTGGCCACACTAGGAAGGGTTGTACCTTGCCTTGTGGGAAGAAGGGGATAAATGCCTAGAGGGTAAAAGTAGATGGAAAGATTTAAAATCCTTTAAAACCTTTGAGATGCTTTACCCAGGGATTCCTTTGAAAGTAGTAAAAATCTTCTCAGTAAGAAAAGGGAACCCATAAGATAAATAAACACTCAAGGTACTAGTTGGTGGATAGGAGGTCTCATCACGAGCTGACCTATTATGACCATGGGCATGTAGTGGTATGACACTACCACCTATATGGTCACCAAACCAGGATAGTGGCTCTTGGTGGCATAGCCAAGAGGAAGGGGGTCTCATCACGAGCCAACCTACTCATCTCCGTGAAATGTTTGTGGATAACATTGTCACCTTTGCTCACCAAGCCAGGACAATGTCCATCAACTTTTTCCTTTGAAGCACAAAAGAAAAAGATCAAAAGATAATAAAGCTAAGAGTAAAAGGTAGTAAATGGGCTAGGAAACAATGGCATCTATGACAAGGTAGAACTCACCCTCTATAAAGGCCACCACAAATAAGACTTCCATTTAATTGTTATCATTGCACCCCATGCCCAAACACTTACCCCATGCCACCTCATACACTTACATGACCTGGATTGACTCTCACCTCGGAAACACCCCAAACTTAAAGAGGATTAGCCCAATAGAACACCCTGAGACCTTCTCCAAACTTGACTTATTAAATTGCATAATGTTATGATCCCTATGACTTATGAACCCCTGTAGTACGTACTTGTTGTTGTTGCAAGACCTTTTCCGGTGGACAAGTACATGTGAGGGAATGATTAGCTCAGACCTTCGTGGGGGCTTAAATCCCACAGATGGATGCTGCTACCCCAACCAGGGGAAATAAGACATCAGATATTTGCATCATGAAGAAAGAAGGATGTCACCTTGGAGGTGCCCTCATAGACCTAGACCCAGGGGGATCTTGCTCTTCCACATGGATGTTGGCCTTTGAAAGCCCAAGACGTCACCATCATGACCTTGAACGTCATCCAGAGCTAGGGTCTACATTTTGGGGGTAGTTGTGAGCTGGGTGGCACGTGTGGGTATCATCTAGGGCATTTGGAGGCCAAACGTTCTGCATATTGAGCCCAACGTTCCACCGTAGGGGCTTAACGTCGCCCTAGAAGGGCATGATGTCACCCTTGGAGATGTTTTTAGGTGTTAATTAATTTTATTTATGTCAAAATAGGATTTTAATGTAAATTGGCCAGGTCAACCTTTTATTTGACCTAAAATTAATTAAAGGTCAAAGTTTTGTATAAATAGAGATAAAGTACTCTCATTTTTTCATCATAACGCATCACACAACAAGTGTGGATTGAAATTTGCGCCCTCTTTAAGGGCTATTGGATGAAATAACTAGTGCACAACTTCTTGGAGAGACATTTTATGGTGTATCTTGGCTATTTTTCACGGTGGAAGATCTTCAGCTAGGGTTTGGCTTGATTATTCTTGGTGAAGTAAGTAGAAAATATGCAATTTGTTTATGTAATAAATGCTTGTGGTAAATTTTACTTGTTTCATGTTAAATATTATGAAATTGCTTGCTTAAACCCTAGGAGAGAAACATAAGTCACTTATTTCTCTTGGTAGCTTTTCCACTTGTTTAAATTTCTCAAGTACACCTTGTTTAGAAGTGACTACTAGAGCCCTAAAGTGATAGCACTCAAGTAGCTTCATACTAATTGCTTATTGCATAATATTTTCAATAGTCTAAGGAAGGAAGATTCGCTAGGGCCTAAAAGTGCTTACTCTCTAATGAATTTGTCTTTAAGGTTTGGATGTTTGAATCCTTGAAGTGCCAACACCTCTTCCATTCACCTCTTTTCCTTTGGTAAGTATTATCATTGCTACTTTTCTCCAAGTTGTGTTGTTTCCATTGTTGACTCCATAAGCCCTAAAAGGCACTTGTCCACTTGTTTAGGTGAATGATTGATCAAGCATACACTCAAACTCTCTCCCTTGAAGCTTTTGCTAACTTCTACTAACTCTAAACAAGATGAATTCACTAGTTAACTTGCTGTTGCTGCAAATAATTTCTACAACCATACTAATCCATAATAATTTTCTGCATACACCTACATACCTCATATCTAACTCACTCAGAAATTGCTTGTGATAATTTCCCAACAATCTACTTGATAAATGCTAAGTTTCGATGATATTTTCTTGGAATTCTGAGCATTAATACTTGTTGTTGTTTCAAAATATTGCTACAACCATCTAACTGCAAGAAATTTTCTACAAAACTAACATTTAATGTTAGCTAGATACTGCAAAAAATACTTGTGACAACTGATTATCATCTTGCCTAGTTAAAGCTACTTTGTCATTGTCTTTTCAAGCAATTCTAAGGCATATTTCTTGCATCTATTATAAAATACTTATTGTTGTTGTAAACTTTCATATCACTACAATTTTATATCAGCCAACTTATATTTCAAAGGTTCGTGGTCTTATGAAGCACTAACATCATTTGGTACTTGAAAGCTTCCATATTTTTGATGTGTTGTCTTGTTCTGGGCAGGTACACTTCATCTTTACCCTTGCTTCATCTATAAAAAAGAGATAAATAACCTTTTGACTTGAGTGACCAATGAGAGGGGGGTATTCTTGCTTCTTTGTCTTAGTTCATCATCCCTTTAGGTCAATAGGGACGTCTCCCTTGGGGTAATATTAACATACTCCTAAACAGAAAGGGGTTTCCTATTAAGGTGATAGTGATAGGCCACCCCCTTTTTACACTAATCTTGCCTCACTTGCCTTCGGCTTTGGGAAAGTACAGATTGTGCAATAACAATGCTTTAAGGGGATACTGAGGTGAATTATCTTACATGACTTATATCTTGAGTTTCAACTTACTTTGCATGTTTTAAGAACTGATGTTTCTCATGCACTTTGGCTAACCATTCTTTATAATTTGGCTTGTTTTGGATGCCCCTGAAATGGTTCTTGAGGGACATCCTGGGCTTGTACCCAGGACTTTGTGCCATATTGCAGGACTTTGGCACATGTGATGGAGAGTAGTGTAATTTCCCCCACCTCTTTTTGAAGAGGTATTGAGGAGACTCAGTGGCCTAGGCATCCCCACTAGGCCATAGTCCCACACTAAGGGGAGAGGTTAGCGAAACTAAGGTTATATTCTTAAGTTGACTTGATGAAAAGGTGAAAAAGGAGTAAAGATAACTCAATGAAGGAATAAAAGAGCTAGAGGATTTAACCCTAGGGGTTAACCTAACTCAACATAGAAATAGAAGAAAAGTATAAATAGAAGGTTGGGGAGCACCTATTATTCATTTCTGGATTTTGGTAATTGTTTGTTCTTGCTCTTGAGCATACAGTTTGGGGGTTTTGCTGTTACAAACCCTTGTGAGCAACTCAGTGGTGAAAGACCCACTCACCTTGTTCCAAGCTTCGTCTTGGGGATGAAAGACTCTACCCACACCATTCTACACTCACCACATATCCACCCATCAGTTCAGGAAGATAGCAGGGCTGTACAGTTCGGGAATTTCCAGCAAGGGCGCACCATCCATTGAAGAGGAGTTCGATCTAGCCATTCAGGAGAGCTTGGGGGAATTCCAACACATGGGTTCTATTTGCAGGTCCCCAACCATCATTTTATAGTTTTTCTTGAGGAGGTATCATCATCAGATCTTCAACTACAGATTGGGATGGCCTTGAGGCCAGGAGGACGTCGTGTGATTCAGTATTTCTCAGATCTAGGGAGTTTTACCTAGGATTTGGACCTGAAACTTCTCCTACGGGGTTTTCATAGCTCGATCTACCATTCTAGAGAGTTTCAGAGGATTTGGAGGTGTCCTTCATATAGAACGACTTATTGAGTGATTCAGGGCTTCATGAGGGCGCAAACTGCATTAGGGTTTCAACCATTGAGGGAGGAGGATTGAGTATTTGGGCTCTAGACTTCCGGGAGAGGGTTCCTTGGTCCCGATCTACATTCTGGTGGAGTTTGGCATGGTTTGAGCATCTCCTTTAGCCAGGCTGAATTATTGATCCCCTTTAGCTAGCAGGATGTACCAGCAGCCCAGGGGGGTTGAGCGTTCATCTATTATTGACATCTTTGGGTTCCAGTCTATATCCAGCCTTTGGAGGCATCTTTTGTATTAGTGGGAGCATTTTGTAGCAGCTCATATCTATTATCTGTGAGGGCCATCTGAGGATTATTCCAGATCTGCTCTATATTGTATCTGATTCATGCTTTTCATAATAAAGGTCAGATCTATGTTTGTGCTTTCCATATCTTGAGTATGTTTGTGATCTTGCATGTGTTGGATTGATATCGTATGAACACCATTTAAATAACTAGAACAACCCTAAGACAAAACTCCAAGATCCACCTGCACAACAATAACAATAAAATCAGTGGTAGTTAGTGGTTTCAAGAAAAAAATTGGCTTGGGATCATTACAGTGGTATCAGAGCTTTGATCCTCCAAACCTGTGGAGGAATTAGCGCATGCAGAGGTACAGTGGAATCTTTATGGGCAGAAGGAAGAAACCAACCAGTGAAATAGAGGCCGAAATGGAAGGGTCAGGGGATGACCATGAGCCTCAGGGCTTGGCCTTCTTGGCAACCGAATTTAACAAGTTCCAGCAGACCCTAATCCTCACAGAGGGAAAATTGGTCCACCATTTACAGGAGAACTAGGAAACAAACCTAAGGGGACAGGCCGAAATCACTAAAACCTTGAAGAAGGTAGATGGGAATTTGAGGAAGATTGACGAGAACCAGTCCCGAATAACCGAGCTTTTGATGCAAATGACTCATCAGGGAAAGGACCCTGAGATGTATGGGAACAAGGTGGATAGTGGATCTGCTGGATCCCATGGTGAGATCAGATATAACCTGGAGAAAGCTCCCAGATCCGAAGGAATCCAGGGAGGAGGCACGTCCAACGGGCAGATGGGTAGCAGGGCTAACCCTAGGCCATACATGCCCATGTTCATAGATGAACAACTAGGCCGAAATATGGGTAGCAGGGCTAACCCTAGGCCATACATGCCCACGTTCATAGATGAGCAGGTGCAATAGGAATAGGTGGATGATTTTGTTGAGAAAATGGCATGATGTACTAAGGAGTACTATAGTTTGGATATGGTGATTCAAAAGAAAATGTCCCTGGATCAATATTGCCAACTCAAGTTCAGAAATAAGCCTAGGCCGAACCATAGGAGAAGCTTTGAGTTTGAACGAAGAGCCGTGAAGATAGAGATCCCATACTTTGATGGTACGACCTGTTGAAATAATGTAACTGTGCAGAGCATTCTTATTATTATTTTGTTATTGGATTAAATCCCCATTGTGGATTAATCATGTCATTATTATTATTATTGTTATTGGATTAATCCCCATTGAGGATTAATCATGTCGGTAATTGTATAAGGACCAAATCCCCTTTTGCGGATTGGTCATCGGACAATTACAAAGTGCAGAATAAGAAGTCGGCCCCAACAGTTATAATGGAAGACCCATAATTAATTAAAGGTGGGTTTACCCACCCAGAGTGAGAGGTCGGCCCTGCCAAATTGTGACCTTTCACACGTGCCAGGTTGATATAAATAAGAGGCTAGCACCTCACTTCTAACACACAACTCACTTGCTCATTCTCTTATGAGGCAAGCTGCAATTAGAAGTTGGAGAGAGGAGAAGAAGAGTGGTGCATCTCTTGGGGAGGACTTTCCATATTGGTTTGAGTTATCTCTTGAACATTGTATAAGCCATTTATGATAAGGAAGTTTTTGCTGGGTTTTCTTCCCCTAGAGGGTTTCCCAGGATAAATGCTGTGTCTCTTGTGAATGTGTATTTCTCAGTGATCTTGTTCTTATTATGCTCTTATCTATTGAAATGCAAAGAACTATAATAATGGCATAAACATTAACATGGTATCAGAGCCAACCTGAAGGAAGCATTATTTGCAAGAGGAAAAACGTCACTGTTACCGTACCCAAAAATTAGGGTTTTGCAAAAGTGAGTATTTTCAGCTCCCTAACCTACTAGAAAGATGTGCCCTCCCCCAAGGATCAATTTGGAACTTAGAGCGCACCTTTTCAGTGGCTAGATCTCCCGGAAAGTGAAACCCTAGTTTCACAAAGTACCAGAAAACCAAAAAACCAGAGTACCAGAAGTACCAGAGTACCAGAAGTACCAGAAAACTAGAAGCACCAGTCCAAAAATCTGCAGATCAGATTTGAAGGGGTAAAAGTTGGATTTTCGAAAATCTGACTGCACCAGCTAACTCGCCTCAGCTCAACGCATCTATCCCCTGGATCAAATTTTCAAAATTTGAAGTTTGAAAAATGAGGGTTTCCTCATAAAACCCTAAGTTGCAGTTGCAGTCTCAGAACCAGTTGCAGTTGCAGTACCTGTTGCAGTTGCAGCCATAGAACCAATTGCAATCACTCTTGAAGTTTTTGGTAATGATTACCGCTGCTACCAGATGGAGCCACTACCTGCAAATGCTATCCGAGGTATGTACTCACATATGGTTAATGGTTAAACCCTAAAGAGTATTTGCAGGA
>ML802809.1:256814-275065 GCA_009831015.1 Picea engelmannii
TTGCTGGGTTTTCTTCCCCTAGAGGGTTTCCCAGGATAAATGTTGTGTCTCTTGTGAATGTGTATTTCTTAGTGATCTTGTTCTTATTATGCTCTTATCTATTGAAATGCAAAGAACTATAATAATGGCATAAACATTAACACGACCAAGATGATAGCACAAGCATGGGTGCAAAAGTTGGATACCTATCTGCAACTAAACCCCATGAGGGAGATGGAAGCCATCAAGTTTGCCACTATGTACTTGGATGGCAAAGCTCATGATTGGTGGTATCATGGACTCACCACACTAGGCCACAATCAGATAGTATCCTACCTAGAATTCACTCAGAGGCTCATTGATAGGTTTGATCAAGGAGATCCTGAGATACACTTCTTAGAGCTCACACAACTCAAGCAAACTGGCATGGCTAAGGCATATATTTAAGAATTTCAGAGGTTGGTAGTGATGGTGCAAGACATTTCTCCAACCAGACTCATGATGCTCTTCACTAAAGGGTTGATGGAACCCTTGAAAGGTTGGGTAAAGGCTTTTAAGCCTACTAACCTACATGATGCTATCTGGAGGACGAGGGATCTAGGACCG
The DNA here is from genome assembly GCA_009831015.1 of Picea engelmannii. NCBI lineage: Eukaryota > Viridiplantae > Streptophyta > Pinopsida > Pinales > Pinaceae > Picea > Picea engelmannii. Next base: position 257,400 of record ML802809.1, read on the forward strand.
ACTGCTAAGCCAAAATTTATACCCAGACAACCTCTTAACATTGGAGGAAGAGATCCAAGGCCTCCAATGAACCAGGGAGGATGTGACCCAAGGGATTTTGACAGGGGCCATGGCAGAGTGGATGAGAACACCAAGAGGGAGTTGAGGAGGAAGAAACTTTGCTTCACTTGCAAAGAACCTTGGAAGACAACACACAAATGCATGGGCTGTGGTCAAGTGCACTACATAGAGGTCACTTCAGACAACGAGGAGGAGGGAGAGATCGTCTAGATACAGAACATTGAGGCCGAAACGATTGAGACAGAAGAGGAAGAGATTACAGTACATGACAATACGACCACCTTGGTATCTATCAATGGAGTGACCAAGTACAACACCTTCCGGATGAGGGGAGTCTTGCTGGGATAGAAGGTATCGGTTCTGATTGATGGAGGAGCCTCTCATAACTTCATTGATTCAGCATTGCTGAAAATGAGGCATATACCCACAGTAGAATTTGAAGGGTTCAAAGTGGAGGTAGCAAGTGGTAGCACTATGCCTTGTAACAGATACATTCCTGGAATGAAACTTACCTTGGGTAGACATGAGCTGGTGCAGGAGGTCTACGTCATGGACCTTCCTGATACCAACATCATCCTTGGAGTTCAGTGGCTCAGCACGCTGGGACCTATCACCACCAACTACAAGAACATGGAGATGTCATTCACAGAGGAAGGCGGATGAAAGATAATGCTTCAGAGCATGACAGGGAATGCTGCAAAGGTAGTCACAACCAATAGGATGGAGGCCATCTTCCAAAGAGAGGAGATAGTGTACGCAGCTGAATGCATGATTTAAGCACGTGTGGATGAGCAGGGCAAGGTTCACTACACCCGAGAGATCCAATAAATCCTTGACAAGTACTACAAGGTGTTTGGACCGATTCCTCCAGGGGTACCACCAAATAGGGGGTTTGAGCATATTATTGAGCTAGAGGAGGGAGCCAAACCAGTCATTACTACACCATACAGACATCCAAAGAAGTACAAAGATGAGATAGAGAAGGCCATCAAGGAACTTTTGGACATGGGGCACAGGCCAATCACTAGCCCTTTCGCTTCTTCAGTAGTGTTGGTAAAGAAAAAAGATGGCACTATGAGGATGTGCATTGACTTCAGGGCCTTGAATAAAAAGACAATAAAAAACAGGTACCCAATACCAAGGATTGATGTGCTACTAGACAAACTGCATGGAGCTGTCTACTTCACAAAGATTGATCTTCGTTCTAGCTACCATCAGATCAAGATGAGGGAGGAGGACATCTCAAAAACAACTTTCATGTGTCATTACGACCATTATGAGTTTTGGTGATGCCCTTTGGGTTAACCAATGCCCCAACTACATTCCAATCTTGTATGAACCATGTGTTCAACAAACAGTCGAGGAAGCACCTGTTGGTATTTTTTGATTATTTGCTCATTTACAACAAGACGTGGGAGGAGCATCTCAGGCATGTGGATTAGATCCTGTCCATCATGGAGGAACAATCACTATATGCTAAGGAGTCCAAATGTGAGTTTGGGATGACAGAGGTGCTCTACTTGGGACACATCATCGGAGCAAAGGGGGTGCAGGTACATCAGGAGAAGATAAAAGCCATCATGGAGTGGTCTACTCCTAAGACACTCACATAATTGAGAGGATTTCTGGGCTTGTGCATGTACTACATGAAATTTGCCAAGGGTTTTTCTCAGCTGTGTGCACCCTTGACTGGTTTGACTAAGAAAGGAGATTTCAAATGGAATGAGGAGGCTCAAATGATGATGGACAAGATGAAGAAAGTGATGAGCGGGTGCCCAGTCTTAGCCCTTCTATATTTCGGCCTACTTTTTACCTTGGAGTGTGATGCCTCAGGAGAAGGGATAGGGGCCGTATTGATGTAGAATAGGCACCCTCTTGCCTATGAAAGGCAGAAACTCAAGGGTCCTGAACTACTTTACAACATTTATGACAAAGAAATGTTGGCTATCATGCATGCACTAGCCAAATTCCGGCAATACTTGGTAGGTGCACGGTTTGTGGTCAAATCAGATCATAACAGTCTCAAATAGCTACTGGAGTAGAAGGAATTGAATGAGAGGCAACAAAAATGGGTAAGTAGAATACAAGCCTACGAATTTGACATTGAGTTTGTCAAAGGGAAGAAAAACATGGTGGCTGATGCATTGTCTAGGAGGCCATCCATCTTTTCCATGACAGGTGTATCGGTTGACTGGAAAGACCATATGGTGATGGAGTATGCGAAGGATCAGTTCACTTGTCAGCTATTGGATGGGTAGGTACAAGATGATAATTTCAAGATTATAAATGACCTCATCTGCTACAAGGGCCGAATATTTTTGGTTCCTGGATCAGCCTTCAAGGCCAAGATATTGCAGGCATGTCATGACTCACCAATGGCAGGGCACCAGGGGATTAGTAAGACGTACAGGCAGGTAAGAGAGAGGTTCTCATGGAAGGGCCTCAAGGAGGATGTGATTAAGCACATCAAGGAGTGTACTAAATGTTAGGAGAACAAGGATGAGCACACTCACCCAACAGGACTACTGCAACCCTTACCCATTCCTGAGCACAAGTGGGAAAGCATATCCATGGATTTCATCACTGGGTTTCCAAAGACAAAAGGGAAGGACTACATTTTTGTAGTAGTGGATAGGTTGAAGAAATTTGCACACTTATTCGCCATAGCTACTGACTTCAGTGCAGCACAGGTGGCCGAACTGTTCTTTGGGGAGATTTTCAGGTTGCACGGCCTACCCAAAACCATTGTCAGTGATAGGGATAGAAGGTTCATGAGTACTTTTTGGTAGGAGTTGTTCAGATTGGTTGGTACAGCCTTGACCCCTAGTACTAGCTATCATCCTCAAATGGATGGATAGTCTGAGACAGTCAACAAGTGGGTGGAAGGCTACCTCAGGAATTATGTGGCAGGGAAACAGAAAGCATGGGTCAGATGGTTGCACCTAGGAGAGTATTGCTACAACACCACCCAGCACGTGTCCATAGGCATGTCACCATTCAGGGCCCTGTATAGCTATGATCCATTATCTTTTGTAGAGATTTCCTTCGGTGATAGAAGGGCACCTATGGTACAATATTGGATACAACAGAGCCAAGACATTCTCAAGGAGCTGAAGGATCATCTACAAAGAGCACATAACCAACAAAAGGTCCAAGTAGACAAGCACATAGTTGAGCGTACTTTTGAGGTATATCTAAGGCTCCAACCATACAGGCAGGCTTCTATAAAAAGAAGTGGAGAAGAGAAGCTACAACCATGTTTCTTTGGGCCCTACAGAGTTAGCAGGAAGATAGGGGTCGTAGCTTATGAGCTGGAGCTCCCACAGGGCAACAAAATACACAACGTCTTCCATGTATCCTGCCTTAAGAAAGCCATCGGCCAACACATCACACCCATTGAGGTATTACCTCCCATGGATGAAGAATGACAACTTGTCTTGATTCCAGAGGAGATATTAGAGGTTCGAGAGAAGAGGCTCAGGAACAGGAGCATCAAGGAGTACCTGATCAGATGGAAGGATCTACCCATTGAGGATGCCACGTGGGAAAATGAACAAGTAGTGAGAGAAATACGTTTGGAATTTTCTTGAGGGAAAGAAATTTCTAGCAGGGGAGACTGTAATGTCCCCCTCCTCTTGTTGAAGAGGTATTGAGGAGACTCAGTGGCCTAGGCATCCCCACTAGGCCATAGTCCCACACTAAGGGAAGAGGTCAACTAAACTAAGGTTATATTCTTAAGTTGACTTGATGAAAAGGTGAAAAAGGAGTAAAGATAACTCAATGAAGAAATAGAAGAGCTGGAGGAGTTAACCCTAGGGGTTAACCTAACTCAATAGAGAAATAGAAGAAAAGTATAAATAGAAGGCTGGGGTGCACCTATTATTCATTTCTGGATTTTGGTAATTGTTTGTTCTTGCTCTTGAGCATACAGTTTGGGGGTTTTGCTGTTACAAACCCTTGTGAGCAACTCAGTGGTGAAATACCCACTCACCTTGTTCCAAGCTTGGTCTCGGGGATGAAAGACTCCACCCACACCATTCTACACTCACCACATATCCACCCATCAGTTCAGGAAGATAGCAGGGACGTATAGTTCAGGAATTTCCAGCAAGGGTGCACCATCCATTGAAGAGGAGTTCGATCCAACCATTCAGGAGAGATTGGGGGAATTCCAACATGTGGGTTCTATTTGCAGGTCCTCAACCATCATTTTAGAGTTTTTCTTGAGGAGATATCATCATCAGATCTTCAACTACAGATTGGGATGGCCTTGAGGCCAGGAGGACGTCATGTGATTCAGTATTTCTCAGATCTAGGGAGTTTTACCTAGGATCTGGACCTGAAACTTCTCCTATGAGGTTTTCATAGCCTGACCTACCATTCTAGAGAGTTTCAGAGGATTTGGAGGTGTCCTTCATACATAACGACCTATTGAGTGATTCAGGGCTTCAGGAGGGCGTAGACTGCATTAGGGTTTTAGCCATTGACGGAGGAGGATTGAGTATTTGGGCTCCAGACTTCTGGGAGAGGGTTCCTTGGTCCTGATCTACATTCTGGTGGAGTTTGGCATGGTTTGAGCATCTCCTTCAGCCAGACCAAATTATTGATCCCCTTCAGCTAGCAGGACGTACCAGTAGCCCAGGGGGGTTGAGTGTTCATCTATTATTGGCATCTTTGGGTTCCAACCTATATCCGGCCTTTGGAGACATCTTTTGTATTAGTGAGAGAATTTTGTAGCAACTCATATCTATTATCTGTGAGGGCCATCTGAGGATTATTCTAGATCTTCTCTATATTGTATCTGATTCATGTTTTTCATAATAAAGGTCATATCTATGTTTGTGCTTTCCATATCTTGAGTATGTTTGTGATATTGCATGTGTTGGATTGATATTGTATGAACACCATTTAAATAACTGGAACAACCCTAAGACGAAACTCCAAGAGCCACCTGCACAACAATAACAATAAAATCAGTGGTAGTTAGTGGTTTCAAGCAAAAAATTGGCTTGGGATCATTACAAGCATTGGGTCATCTAGTGACTCACCACCCTCAAAGAATTACTCTCACATCCTTAGGACCTTCGATGATGGATAGATGGGCTTCGTTTGAGTAGTCCTGGTCATTATGCCACACATATGGGCTAGAATCCCCATAGGCTGGGCATAGTACCCTAGGGATTTTGTGCATAGAGGATGGAGGATGTTGCAATAACAAGTGTTTGGAAATCACTTGGACATATGGCTGCAACCCTCTCATCCTTGGACATTTCCTTTGGAGGCCCTTGACGTCACCTTCTATCCCTTGATTCCATCCTTTGGCTAGGGTTTTGATGGATGGATGGGTACCAGAGATGATTGACATGGATTTGGGTGAGGAGACACCTCACTTGACACTCTTTCACCCTTAGAGGATTCCACTTGGCCTCTGGAGGCCCAACGTTTTTCTTTGGAGGCATGATGCCACCCTCTCCTAGCATGATGTTACTCTTCTACCACATGATGTCACCCTTTTTAGGGTTTTATTATGTATTTTTGTATTTTGGCATATTGTTAGAGGCAAATTAAGGGGTTGGCCCCACTTACTTTATGTTGTTGACAAATTATGTTGACAAATTGTATGAGGGCGGCCTCATATAAAAATTCCACCCTCACATTTCATTTTATCATCATAACTTCTCACCATTTGTGAGAACACATATGAATTTTTTTTCCTCTAAGGGTTACAAGATCTCTTCAACTCATGGGCTATGCTTGGAAGGTCAACTGTGGATGCTCTTTCTTGATTTTGGATGGAATTTTCTGCAATTAGGGTTTTATCTCATGGTTTTTGGGCTAAAGTAAGTGAATTTTCTGAAATTTATTCTTATGCTATTAATGTTTCATGGTAAATTTTTTATTTTATGCTAGACATCTTGCTTGATGAAATATTAAGAGAGGAACATAAGTGTTTCTTCCTCTCACAAGGAATTTTTTGTCCAAAATTTGTGAAAGAATCCTTGCTAGGGTTAGACTCATAAATCCCTAAAGTGATATCACTTTAGGATTTTATCCCTAGACTTTTGATTTTGACCTACTTGAAGATACAAGAAGGGAGAAACAATTTCTAGGGTCCAAATGTTCTTGCACCCTAGAAGTCAAGTAGGCCATCATCCAAGCCTAGTTGCATTCGTTGTCATAAGACTCCACAACCCTTTAAAGGAACCAATTTTAAAACATTCTCATGGTGATTTGATCAACAAACTCTTCCTTTCAACTCTCTTAAGAATTCTACTAACATAACTAACATTAACATTGACAAACTCATTGGATAATTTGTTGTTGTTGTAAATCATTTACTGTTGTCATATCATGTTTACTGCTGCAAATTTACAACAACTTTTGCAACTTATCTTGTCTAGTGTCTTTAAGAGGTATTTATTGCATGTTTGGACTTGGAAACAATCATTTATATGTTGTAAAGTGTTCTTGTTTCAGGCATGTACTCAAACAATTTCATACCTCTTCTACTACCTTGACCTAGACCAATCTTTAGGTGATCAAGAGAGGGGCGGTAGGTTTGGATACTATACTTACTACTTTGATCCCTTGAGATCACCAGGTAAGTCTCCCTTGTGGTGGACCTCTTCCATCACTAAAACAAAGGAAGTTCTTACTAAGGTCACAATGGTAGGATCTTCCATAGTTATGCAATATTTGGGGACTTGTGGTGGGGCTTTGCACAAGTACAAATCCTGCGATAACACTATGTAGTGTAGAACATGGATGAATAATTTCCACATTATCATTGTCAAAAACATGGTTCAAAGACTGAAATAAATATGAAGTATGCATGGAAAAATTTCTAATTTTACCTCCTCATTTTCAACCACAATATAACACTGTCCAAAGGCTCCAAAATCTACACTATCATGCCGAAAATTTTCACTACTAGTATTGTAGATGGGGTCTTCATAAAAAAATCTAGCAATCCACATCCCCACTATGATTACTAATAGAAAAAATGTCTTCTAAATGGCTGCCCTTAAACAAATCTAAACAATACTCTTTTTCAAAGGGTTTGTCTTCTAAATTGCTTTGCTCAAAATCATAAGAAAATACTCCATCAAAAGAAGAACTTTAAGAAGTATCAAAACTTACCAATCCCTTGTCTTCTTGAGTGGATGAAGTGGATGGTCCATTGTCAACAATGTTCGCCTCATGTAGATCTTTAATGGAAATTTAATGAAGTGTTTTCTCATGTGCTTGATCTTCCATAGTGGACGAAGGCAATGCTTCAACAACAATCTCTTATTCACTTATGGTTGTCCTAAAATCCTCAAAAAACTTCTCATGCTTGTCTTATTCATAATGAGGATCTTGATGCTTGATAAATACTTAAATAAAGTTTGCAAGTGAAGAAATTTCTTTCCTATTAATATTTTCATACTAGTCTAATGCTTCATCTGCAAAGGTACATGAAAAAGTTATCATACTAACATCCTCATGAAAAATATGAAAATTTGTGGTAACATCAATGAATTATGTAACATGTAACAAAGATGAATCATGATACCCATGAAATAATACAACAGAATCAAGCAAATTTTAATCATAACCTTCATTTGGAAATCCTAGAATGCCCAAGAAATTAAATGGAACATAAAAACTATCCAACGATGGACCTAATGCCATGACTCTTCTTTTCTAATTCTTCAAATATGAACATTAAATCTTTAAACAAATATCTTCTTACCTCATACAAAAGAAAGTGGATTTGCCAAGATGAATCTTCTAGGCCTTCACAATGTTGCTTGCTTCACCTTACAAGCAACAAGATTTTCAAAAATATCCAAGGGACAAGGGTTTCGTTCTTCCAATGGATTTGCCATGATAAGAATATGATCTTCAAATAGACATTGCCATCAAAGAAGGTAGCGGATTTACAAATGTCTTTGGGAAAATAACTTTATCCTCGGCATCGACACCAAAATCTTACAACAAAATCTAGCACCCCCATATGATGTAAAGTCCCAAGCATCAAGGAGCTAGTCTTGTGCAATTCGTGAAGAGTACCCATTGATACCTTAGTTGTTCTTCTTGTTCATTTTGGTTGGATCTTCTCCAACTCAAGGAGGGTATCACTAAATAAGATTGATAAGGCTATGCAGTGGGGTCTTAGGTGATATAGGAAGAGTAAGTCTTAAAAAAATGTATGGTTGTTTAGTTTATGAAATGGGATGGAAATGGAAATGGAAAGGAGTAGATAAGAAGAAAGAAGACAAGAACAAGAAATGAAAAGAGATGGAAGGATATCAATGCCTATGAATCATGAGCTAATGGAGTCATGAGATGTTTCTAAATGGAGAGACTAAGTTTGTCACATCACAACTACTTCAATGAATGTGTCAAGTGGATGACATGGTTGTTTTTCCACCTCCAAGCAACAATGGAAAAAATGCTATTTGCTATATTCTCCATTCTAAGTATGCGTACTCATGGAAAATTGATTAGTTTGTGACATTGATCCTTAGAGTACTTGTTGGAAATTTACATGGAAATAAATCTTGGAGGGCCCTATATGGTACAACGCATCAATAAAATATAAAAGCGTTGTATTATTTTTGAATCAAATCTACAATTAGTTTATTAGAAGAATGACAATAAACATGAATAAAAAAAGTAAATCGAGATACTTCCTCACATTGATTTACTCATGAATAAAATACTTTGGATTTTATATCAAATTGAAAGAAAGAGTAATTTCCATATAATCTCGCAAACAATGAAAGCATTAAACCTTACACCAAATAGAAATCTATACTTCATGTCTTCTTTAGTCTTCATTCTTGATAGTATGGGGGATTTCCATAAAGCTTCAATTCCTCAGTTCAAATGCTTCATCACTTCTCTAACTCCTAATTCCCAACTCACAAAATCACCTTTACAAATGGAGAGAAAGTTATTTATATAGAAGGATCTTCTTCTCTCTTACAATAAAATACAATAAATCTCCATGACAAGTCAAACAAATAGTAAAATATTTGAGTAGTTAGATCCATGGTTGACCATATCAAGGTATGTGGACACTAGCCTCTCCAAGAGAGGTCACCCTCATCGAAAAATAGGAAGTAATATACAACAAAATCTTCAAGAGAGTGTGCACCGCCTAGAAACAAACATTATACTAAGTCAATATGTTAAATGGGTCTACATAGAGTGCATCTTCCCATTATAGTAAATTTGGGCCTAAATTGGGCCTCTTAAGGAAACTATTAAAATAATAAAGCACATGCCACATCACACTAAGAATATTCCATATTACACCAAGTTAGAGGTGTTATCTAGTGAAGGTTAATCTACATTGTCTCATTAATGATAGCTTCCAAGTTGGGTTACTGTAGAGTTAAGAGGCGAGATTAAAAAACAATAATACAAGTTTTAGAATTTTGTAGACACAATAAATGATATAGTGCATGTTATTGCACAAGTTGTAGGTTGGGAAAAGCCTGACCCAACCACCAATTGATGATAACTAGGAGGGAACCTACCCACTGTCATCTTAGGGAGGTGTCCCCGTCACTTTAGAGGTGAGGTAGTCACCTCAAGGGGGGAATCCCAGTGACCCTAGGGGGAATGAGATGGAAAATGATGGAGATGAAGAGGATGTCCCTAGAGGTCAATTCTAAATGGTATGAAGGTCTTGGGAAAGAGTCTTGGGAAGGTTCAAGGGTTGTCAAATATGTTGAGTGACCTACCGATAGTGAAGTACCTGCCCGAGTCAAAAGAAAAACAAGCATATGCTGCAATATAACCAATTGGACAAGAAAGTTAAGATTTTTGTCCCTAATATAAGATGTTAGTGACAATATATATCAACAATGAAATAGAACAATAAGTTGGTAAATAAGTGCTAGAAATCAAGTGAAAGATATAAGAGATAGACTAGCTAAATACTAGCAAAACTCAAGCTTAAAGACCAAGATACTAGCAAGAAGAGATAAAGACGTTGTAAACACTTTATACATAAATATATATCAATCTTATGGCTATAACAATAAAATTATTACAACAAGAAAATCAAGCACTAAAACTCCTCCAAACTTTACCAAAAAGTGCGCTAGACCAAGAAGTATAAGTTTGCAAACTTTGTGCAAATTCGAATGACTGATTAGAGAGTTATTCAAGAAATTATATTATGGTTTTTGCAGCCCTACTTCCTTACTTGCATGAGTGGCTTCCATGTATTCAACTTCTTTAGTTGAAAGTGCCACTACAACTTGTCTTTTGCTCATCCAACTGATTGCTCCTCCAAACATGTTAGACACATACACGCTTGTAGATCTCCTACGATCCAGATCTCTAGTCGAGTCTGCATCAACAAAGCCATGTATTTCCAACACTCTGTCTAATCCTGGTCTTCCTTGGTAGCACAATCCATAGCTAGTAGTTCCACACAAATACCTGAAAACCCTTTTTACTGTTGTCCAATGCTCCTTCCCTGGTTTTGACATATACCTGCTCAAAACTCCCACTGCATGTGCAATGTCCAGTCTTGTATAAACCATTGCATACATCAAAATGCCAACTACATTCTCATATGGAACACGAGACATGTCCTCCTACTCTTCCTGTGTCTTGGGACATTGATCCACAAATAAATTTACACCAACAAGAATAGGTACCTTGACCGATTTAGATTCTTGCATATTAAACCTCTGCAATATTGTCTCGACATGTTTTCTCTGATTTAACCAGATTTTCCTCTTTTTCCAATCTCTTTTAATTTCCATGCCCAAAATGAAATTTGAAGCATCAAGATCCTTCATGTCAAATTTAGAGGACAACTGATTTTTCACATCCTGGATAATCTCCTTATTGTTTCCTATCAACAACATGTCATCCACATACAAGAACAAATAAATCAAATGATCACCAATTAATTTAAAATACACACAATGATCCTCTTTGCTTCTTGTGAATCCAAGTCCCAGCATACAAGTATCAAATTTTTGATACCACTTCCTTGGTGATTGCTTTAAACCACACATGGACTTTTTCAGCTTGCATACCAACTCCTTCTTTCCCTTCACAACAAAGCCTTATGGCTGCTTCATATAGATTTCTTCTTCTAGATCCCCATGTAGGAATGTTTTCTTCACATCCATCTGTTCTACTTCAAAATCAAATGCAACAACAACATATAACCTAAATCTTATAGAAGTTAACTTGGAAACAAGAGAAAAAATTTCACCAAGATCAATTCCCTCAACTTGGGAATAACCCTTTGCTACTAACCGAGCTTTGTATTTCTCCACTCTGCCTTCTGCATTCAACATATTTTTAAATACCCATAGAGTGCATCCTCCCATTATAGTAAATTTGGGCCTAAAATGGGCCTCTTAAGGAAACTATTAAAATAATAAAGCACATGCCACATCACACTAAGAATATTCCACATTACACCAAGTTAGAGGTGTTATCTAGTGAAGGTTAATCTATATTGTCTCATTATTTGGGTTACTGTAGAGTTAAGATGTGAGATTAAAAAACAATAATAAAACTTTTAGAATTTTGTAGACACAATAAATGATGTAGTGCATGTTATTTCACAAGTTGTAGGTTGGGAAAAGCCTTACCCAACCACCAATTGATGACAACTAGGAGGGCACCTACCCACTGTCATCTTAGGGAGGTGTCCCCGTCACTTTAGAGGTGAGGTAGTCACCTCAAGGGGGGAATCTCAGTGACCTTAGGGGGAATGCGATGAAAAATTATGGAGATGAAGAGTATTCCCCTAGAGGTCAATTCTAAATGGTATGAAGGTCTTGTGAAAGAGTCTTGGGAAGTTTCAAGGGTTTTCAAATATGTTGAGTGACCTGCCGATAGTGAAGTACCTACCCGAGACACAAGAAAAACAAGCATATGATGCAATATAACCAATTGGAAAAGCAAGTTCAGATTTTTGTCCCTAATAGAAGTTGCTAGTGACAATATATATCAAGAATGAAATGGCACAATAAGCTGGTAAATAAGTGCTAGAAATCAAGTGAAAGATATAAGAGATAGATTAGCTAAATACTAGCAAAACTCAAGATTAAAGACCAAGATACTAGCATGAAGAGATAAGGTTGTTGTAGACACTTTCTACAGAAATATATATCAGCCTTATGGCTGTAGAAATCAACTTATTACAACAAGAAAATCAACCACTAAAACTCCTCCAAACTTTGCCAAAAAGTGCGCTAGACCAAGAAGTATAAGTGTGCACACTTTGTGCAAATTCCAGCAGTTGATTAGAGAGTTATTCAAGCAATTATATTAGGGTTTTTGCAGCCCTAATGGCTGAAGATGAAAATTTGTAACATCAAAAAGAACTACCCCTTTGATGGAGATGCCCTAGTGGCTGAGAGGTTCTCTAAGCACAAGGAACACAACCCAAGCTGCGAAGAGTTAATACAACAAAAAATCATGTTTCCCAATGCAATAATTTGTTTTTCCAACGCAAGAATATTTCAGATTAGTGCCTTTAAATTTGGGTGATGGAGTCTTTAAAAAACAAGATAGATCAACAAAAACCCTAGGGGTGTAAACCCTCTTACTCCCTAGGGTATGCCAACCAAACTTAGTGTAGATTTTAACCTTGTACAATATTTTATTGCAAATATATTTTCACTAAAAGAACATAAAAGATACAATGGAAAATACACACATTACACAGAGATTTTTTCCCTTGGAAACCCAAACCAGGAAAACCAACATATTCTATATTCATTCATAGTGATACATGGTTTACAATACAATATACATATAGGATCCAGTGGCATCCAAAACCCTAACCTAATGACCCAGATTAGTCAACAACCCTAATTCCTTAATCAAAAATAGAAAACCATCGACAAAAAACATGTGCCGAAAAACCTCCCAACAATGGACATGAAAATAGAGGCGACACAAAAAACGAGGAAAACATGCGACACATTTCAGGAGACAAATTGTTTTTCTCAGGGGGGGCCTAGCGCCGCCCCCCTCAAACCCCCTGGGTGCTGGATGCAACATAACAAACACTAGAGCTATTTGTACAAAGAATATAACACATACCGAACATTCTCCCACTTGTTGTTTTCTTTGCATACAGGGGGTTACAGGGTTACATAGTCAACAATCCAGGGCAACAATGCCCATGGATCCTCTACACCAAAAGAACTTCTCAGTGTTCACAAATTTTGTTAATGAATCTGCAACAATATTCAAAGTGTCCACCTTCATCAACAACACTTTCTTTTCTTCAAGCATGTCCCTCATAAAGTGATATTGAATATCAATATGCTTTGTCTTTGAATGATAAGCCGAGTTCCTAGAAAAAATGCACTTTTATTGTCACAATCTATCCTTACATCTTGTTGTGCCAACCCAATACCTAAACATAATCATTGTAACCATACTGCTTCCTTACTTGCATGAGTGGCTTCCATGTATTCAACTTCCGTAGTTGAAAGTGCCACTACAACTTGTATTTTTCTCATCCAACTGATTGCTCCTCCAAACAGGTTAAACACATACCCGCTTGTAGATCTCCTACGATCCATATCTCCAGCCCAGTCTGCATCAACAAAGCCATGTATGTCCAACACTCTGTCCAATCCTAGTCTTCCTTGGTAGCACAATCCATAGCTAGCAGTGCCACACAAATACCTGAAAACCCTTTTTACTATTGTCCAATGCTCCTTCCCTGGTTTTGACATATACCTTCTCAAAACTCCCACTGCATGTGAAATGTCTGGTCTAGTATAAACCATTTCATACATCAAACTGCCAACTGCACTCGCATATGGAACACGAGACATGTTCTCCTCCTCTTCCTGTGTCTTGGGACACTGATCCATAGATAACTTTACACAAACAAGAATATGGACCTTGACCGATTTAGATTCCTACATATTAAACCTCTGCAATATTGTCTCGACATATTTTCTCTGATTTAACCATAGTTTCCTCTTTTTCTGATCTCTTTTAATTTCCATGCCCAAAATGAAATTTGAAGCATCGAGATCCTTCATGTCAAATTTAGAGGACAATTGATTTTTCACATCCTGGATAATGTCCTTGTTGTTTCCTATCAACAACATGTCATCCACATTCAAGACCAAATAAATCAAATGATCACTAATTAATTTAAAATATACACAATGATCCTCTTTGCTTCTTGTGAATCCAAGTCCCAACATATAAATATCAAATTTTTGATACCACTTCCTTGGTGATTGTTTTAAACCATACAGGGACTTTTTCAGCTTGCATACCAACTCCTTCTTTTCCTTCACAACAAAGCCTTATGGCTGCTTCATATAGATTTCTTCTTCTAGATCCCCATGTAGGAATGTTGTCTTTACATCCATCTGTTCTACTTCAAAATCAAATGCAACAACATATAACATAAATATTATAGAAGTTAACTTGGAAACAAGAGAAAAAATTTCACCAAGATCAATTCCCTCAACCTGGGAATAACCCTTTTCTACTAACCAGGCTTTGTATTTCTCCAATCTGTCTTATGCATTCAACTTCTTTTTAAATACCCATTTTATTCCAATGGGATTTCTTCCAGTCGACAACTCCACTAGATCCCAAGCCTCATTCTTATCCAAGGCTACCATTTCTTCATTCATGGCCTTTTTATAGAGCTTTCCATCCTTTGAACCCACTACCTCCCTGATTGTTCTAGGATCATCATTAGTAATAGACAAAGAAAATTTTGAATGGAAATCATATGGAGTATACTTTTCTAGTATCCTTCTTTCTTGAACCGATCTCCTCAATATTGGAGTATGGGTATCTTCTTCTTCTGATTCCCGTTCTTCTGTAGAGTCTGATTCATCATCCTTTAAATCAAACTCTATTTTCTTTGGTTCTTCCTTACTTGGTAGGACTTCCCGTTTAACGACATCCTTCATTTCTCTATATACCAGATCTGGGTTATACACAACCATGTTAGTTTCTGGGTTCTAAATCTTATAACCTTTGAGACCATCTTTATACCCAATAAAGATACACTTTTCATCCTTCTTATCTAGCTTACTCCCATTTTCCTTTAGAACATGAACATAGGCCTCACATCCAAATACCTTGAGATGTGTGAGAGAAGGTTTCTTACCAATCCATACCTCTTCTGGAGTCTTGTCATCCAATGCTGATGAGGGTGATCTATTGACTAGTTAACATGCATTGCCCACTACCTCTGCCCAAAATTCTTTTCCTAACCTAGCACCATTGAGCATTCACCTTTCCTTTTCCATCAATGTCCTGTTCATCCTTTCTGCAACTCCATTCTGCTGAGGTGTATATGGAGTAGTCTTCTGCCTTGCTATACCACTCTTCTTACATAATTATTCAAATCCATTCTCACAAAACTCTTTGCCATTATCTATCCTCAACACCTTAATTCTTTTCTTTGTTTGATTCTCAACAAGAGCCTTAAACTCTTTAAACCTGTCAAAGACTTCATATTTCTTCCTGAGGAAATATATCCAAGTATTCATCGAGAATTCATCTATAAATGAGACATAGTACACAAAATTTCCCAATGATAGAACCGACACAGGTCCAAACACATCACTGTGAACTAGCTGTAAAATTCCTTCTTCCCTCGTTGCACCAAAGGGGAGGAATCTTACCTGATTCAACTTCCCATATACACAATGTTAACATAAATCAAAATCCAGAGAGTAGTTAGACATACCTTCAACCATACCTTTACCACATAGTATTCGAAGACCCTTCTCTCCGATATGCCCCAGTCGTTGATGCCACAACATAACCTTTTCTCCAGAGACTGTCAGAGTTCTTTGTTCTTCAACTCCAATACAAGGATAAATGAAACTATTACACACATCACTAATAGTGCTTCCTTGCAACTTATACAGAGTTCCAAACTGAACTCCCTTGAACCATCCTGTAGGTTTCCTTTTCAAATATTGCTTTTACCCCTGCATCGTCCATTTTGATTACATAAATCAACTTTCTAGCCAAACCTGGGATGTGCAGAACACCAGGTAGTGTTATAATCCTTCCATCTACGAGCCTGAACTTGAATTTTCCTCGTCCTATGATTCTAGTTGTCGATTCATTGCCTAGGAAAACATTACCTCCATCATACCTTTCATATTCACAGAACCACTCCCTGTGGGGAGTCATCTGAAAGGATGAACTTGAGTCAACCAACCATGCCTCATGATATACATGTGTGCTTGAAGAAGCCAAGTACACATCCCCTCCTTCTTCCTTGGAGGTATTTTCTTCTATAGAAGAAGATTCTTTAGATCCCTTCTTTTTCTCAATTTTGGATCTACATTGCTTCTTGGAGTGCCCTTTTTTTCCACATCTCTAGCATACCTTTACAAACTTTCTGGGAGATTTATATCTACCCTTAGACTTAGATCTATTTATTTCCTGGGAGCGTCCTCTTGCAAATAATGCATCTCTGCTCTGCCCTTCCATGTTCTTCTGTCTGATCTCCCCCAACAACAAGGATGAGACCACTTCATCAAAACTCAAGGAAGTTGTATTACTACCTATGGCCACAACTAGACTATCCCACAAGTTTGGTAAAGAGCACAATAAACTGATACACTTATATTCATTTGAAATTTTAATCTCAACAGATACTAGCTGACTTACCACAGTATTGAAGGCGTTCAAATGCTTTGCCACCAAGTCTCCATCTCTCATCCTCAGGTTATACAACTTCTTTCTCAGGAAAAGTTTGTTTACTAGGGACTTAGACTGATACAACTTCCCCAACTTATTCCATAAATATTTGGATGTAGCTTCCTCTGACAAATTCAATAATATTGAATCTGAGAGACACAGTCAGATTGTGCTCTTTGCCTTCTGATCCAACTCTTTTCAATCATCTACCAAAGTTCTTGTAGGTGCAGTACCTGGATCCACCGCGATGCACTGATCTCTGTCCACCAACAGATCATCCATCATGAGCTTCCACAACTCAAAACATTTTCCATTAAACTTCTCGATCTCCATTTTCGAACTACTCTCCATTTCTTTTCACCTGGAAAATGAATACCACAAATCTCCCACTCTAATAAGGCTTATCACAGTCCCGAGCCAAACCCTTAACCACAAAGGCATCCCCCTGAAGCCAACAAAGATCTGATACCAAATGTAGATTTTAACCTTGTACAATATTTTACTGCAAATAGATTTTCACTAAAAGAACAAAAAATATACAATGACAAATACACACATTACACAGAGATTTTTTCCCATGGAAACCCAAACCGGGAAACCCAACATATTTTATATTCATTCATAGTGATACATTGTTTACAATACAATATACATATAGGAGCCAGTGGCATCCAAAATCCTAACCCAATGACCTGAATTAGTCAACAACCCTAATTCCTTAATCGGAAATAGAAAACCATCGACAAAAACCATGTGCCGAGAAACCGCCCAACAATGGACACGAAAATTGAGGTGACATGAAAAACAAGGCAAAAATGTGACACGTTTCTCAAGGAATGTTTTTTTCCTAGGGGGCACTGCCCCTATACCCCTGTGTAGGGGGGATATCTCCCCCCTGCAACCCTCAAAGGGGGATCCTA